>JASDQU010948436.1:12458-24656 GCA_032191745.1 Picea mariana
TTCACCAACAGTCAACAAGAGAAAGAGATCATGAAATCTGGGATTGACCTCATTCTTGGGGATTATCCCACATATTTGGCAACTGAATTTTGACTTGCTATTTTTAGATGATCTGATCCATGTTTTCAGGATCTGAAAACTGTTTGTAAAGGCTATAAAGCCTAGGAACTCAGCTTGATTAAAGGGGATTTTGGGATGGAATAATTGGCTACTGTATTCATCTTTTTCATGCTAATATAGATCACAGTTTTCTCTCGGTTTTGACATCAGATCCCACTTTCTCTTTCACTGTATCAGTTTGGTTTAGCTCTGAATGTGAACGTTTACTTCCATTGTTCAGCTCACAGATTGATTTCAGTTTCTTGCATGTCTCTCAAGCCCTACTTCGTACTGGTTTGGTTACRTGGTTTCTTCATTCACCTTTGATGTTTAAATACTGATAAATCAATTCTTGAGGGCACTGTTTCATCTGTTTACATGTTGAATGTCTGAATGTTGTACTCTGGTTTAGTCATCCCATTGATCCATTTTGATAAAAAACACCAAAAACATTGATTTCTTAAGTTACCAAGCACCTCTGGTCTGCAACCACGGATGGTTTCTTGGAGAGATAACACCGTGGATAGTTAATTTTGTGCCCAAATGCCTTTGTAAAATGTGTAATTACTATCCTTCTCAAAGAATCAATAAAACATAGATGAAGCAATTCCATTAGTGGAGATTTCATGAAGTAGGTTTCTCCATGGTAAATTTTGTGAATAATTTTTCATGGTTGTGGTTATTGAAATTTTGTACAATTTCCTAGTTTAATCCATCCTTGATATTGCCTAGATAGATTTGTATCAATGCCAACTTGCATACTTGTTAATGCATGGATACTACTTGCTATTTTTGATTTCATATGATTTCCAATAGTGGATCCCATGCCTAATGGATTCTTCATACAAATTTTTAGGTGGGGATGAAATGTTGTGTACTTGCACTAGGTTTCTATGCACGACTTCATTGGTTGAGGAGCACGATGTTTCCTACTATTGAGAGTTCATCCCAATTTTGATTTGGTTTTTGATCTAGTTGTGGAACAAAGTGGTTGTCATGAACTCTTTGGTTGTGGAGCATGGTATCATCTACATTGGTCAAGTTGCATCCTGGTTTTGGTTTGATATCAATCTGATTATGGAATAAAGTGGTTATTGTTATCTATTCTATTGTAAAGTGTTATTTTCTAATTATGCTAGTAGTGGAATGAGGGAAGACACTGTATTATCAATGAGGGAAGACACTTTTTGTACAGGTTTGGCTTCAAATAAAAGACAAAGTACTTCAAAACATGATCCATCTCTATCAATTGGTAGGGATATAATCATACCTGTTGCTTTACAAAATAAATTTAATATACCTTTGAACTTCTCAATTATCCTTCTTTTTCCCTCATAGAATACCATGATGTCATTCACAAACAATAGATGTGTGATGTTATAGGTTGTTCCAATGTTTACCCCTTTGAAATTACCATTTTTTGAAGCCTCTTTTATTAACCTACTCAAGCCTTTAGCAATTAAAAGCAAAGTGAGAGGGTATAAGGGAACCCCTATCTAATACCCCTTCTTGTTCTAAAGAAAGGGGATGTTGGCCCATTGATCAAGATAGCAAAATATATTGAAGTAATGCACGTCATCACCCAAACAACAAACCGATGACATAAACCCAAGTGTATAAGAATAATTCTAAGGTAAATCCAACTTACCCCATCATATACTTTGGAGAGGTTTGCTTTAATTACCATTGATCTTTGATTCATGACCATGATTGAATGAAATATTTCCCGTGGAATCCCAACTGTCTCGTGCATTTGTCTTCCCTCTAAAAACCCAAACTGTTCTTTGGATTTTTTTTTTGATAAAACACTTTTCAATCTTCTAACAATAACCTTTGAGATAATTTTATAGATGTAGTTGCATAGGGATATTCACATGAAATTTTCAAAGGTTGTTGGATTGTCCTCTTTAAGGATCAATACTATAAAGGTCGTGTTATAATTTCCAAGTATTTTTCTTGTGATTCTTGTAGTCTCCACCACCCTTCTTAAGTCGTCTTCTATGAAAACATAATAGCCTAAAAATAATTCCACATGAAGGCCATATGGCCCTGTACTTTTGTTGTTTTGAAATCTCTATACAATCTGTTGCTATTCTTCTTTTCCAACCTCTTTCATTAGCTCCTAATTGTCCTCATGATTGAATTAGCTAGAAAATGAGTTTGATAGCCTTATTATCTCAACAATTGTAGCCTGAGAGTTATCTTTAAAAGGGTTGAGAAGTAATTGATTCCTTCATCCGCAATATCCTTGAAACTTGTTGCCCACTTGTCATCTCCTTTGTTAATTTTCCAATTTTTTTTTTTATGTTTTTCCTACAGTTTGCATATCTATGAAAGACTCAATATTCTTGTCACCTACTTGTAACCACAAGGTGACACGATCACTTTTGTGACCTAGCGAGGGGCACAATTATTTTAATGAATGATGCACATAAAATTGGCTCTCACCCACCTATCATCTCCTTTGTTAATTTTCCAAACTGAGTTTATGTTTTTCCTACAGTTTGCATATCTATGAAAAAATCGATATTCTTGTCACCTACTTGTAACCATAAGGCCCTACTCTTAAGCCTCCGTTCTTTCTCTTTTTTCAATATGATGTTCCTCTTTTTATCTTTTAAGAGATTTACCTTTAGTTTTTGGTCCTCATTCAAATAGCCGAACCCATCATTGTTGTAAAGTGCTTCTATGGCTTCCTCTACTTTTTTAAGTATCTATCATCTTTCTGCTCCATAGGGTTTCCACCCATCTTCGATCTTGTTTACAAACTCCTCTATCTTCAACCATTTTGGGTTCATCTTGAAGGAGCTAGACGATTTCTCTTGTGTAGGTGCTACTTCCAAAACAATTGGATTATGGTCAGACTACCCTCCTGAGGTGACTAGTTGTTTTATTCGAATGAATTCATCTAGGAACCTTCCAGAGATTGAGAATCGATTAAGCCTCTTGGAAATTCTAGCTTCCCCTATTCTCTTGTTCCTTCAGGTGGGAGTCAACTTAGTTGGTTCAATATCCAACAATCCCACTTCTTCCATTTTTCTTATAAAATAACCTGAAATACAATCCTCTTGCACTATTGGTCCCTATATTTCTGATGCTCCTAGAGAAAATTTTAAGTCTCCCCCCACCACAACTAATAAATTCTAAATGCATTCCATTTTGAAGAACTTATCCCAATACTCCACCTTGTCCAGATAAGGACCATATACATTCAATAAAAATATCTCTTTCCCTAGATCCAAAGAAAAAGCGATATCCCTAGACTTGTAGGAAAATCCCATGAATTCGTAAGGGTATAGGAGCATTTCTGTTACCCATTATTGTTCCCTCCCGATCTCCCAATGGCATCCAAAAAACTGATTTCCCACCCACCCATAATTTTTGAAAGATCCTGAGTGGTTTTATCCCCACGAGTCATGATTTCCTATAGTAGGATAATAGAAGGATTTCTAGTCTCTGTTAGCCTCTTTATGGCTAATTTTTTGAGGGATTGGCCAACCCTCAACAATTTAAGGTTAGGAAAATCATTTTAGATCCTCACAAGGGGCATTTGGTTTAAGAGCCCCTTCAAGGATAACTATTTTCCACATTTAATTTTTGAAGATGCTTGTCTTTGTGCCATGGAAATGTATGACTTCCTTCCTCTTTGATTTTATTTTTGGCCTTTCTCTTCAAGGTAACCTAACCCCCCTGCCACCTTCCCAAGGAAGTAAAAAGGTACCTTTACTCCTAGGTATGAGATTGCATTTTATTGATTTCAAGGGAGTTGTATCTCTTAATGTCTCATAGGCCTTTGTATCTAGGCTTGGATTTGCAGAGGCTCCTACTTGGGCATTTTCATTTTCCAATGGCCTTTAGATCACATGTATAGGATTGGGGGTTGGGGAAATTGGGTTTTTTATTCTTGAAAGACTTGGCATAAATTCACTCATCAATTCCAACCATTTGGATTCTACCTCTAATCCCCAAGTCCAAAAAATCAAAATTTAAGAGGATTTTCTTTTATTTGGAGAAAGTGACTGTAAGGACTTACCCAAATGTGTCATACATTACTTATTGTCAATATTATAATCCAAATTCATTTCCTTGTGTTGGTATATGATCAAAGCTTGATGTTCTACCTCCAATTGAGTATGTTGAGGAAAACCAGTGGGCACCTTGTCTCCCATTTCCTCCTTCTAGCTTGGATTATGTGAAGTTTCCATTCATTCCTCCCTTGAACCTTTCGACTACTTCCTCTAAGCCCAAACCTTCCTTCGAGTTGGATAGTTATAGTCAACTGCTAGGGGTCCATCACTGTGGCAACACCCACACTTGAAAGGTATACCTTTGCAATCTAGGGTTAGAGGGAGAAGGTCTACTCCTATTTTTATGACCATAGTCTCTACTAGTCTTTTACTAGTCTCTAAACCCACAAGAATCCATGCAATTCAAAATTTCCCTATGTCACAGAAAGAGAGATCCGCTTCATAGAATGTACCAAGAGCATTCCCTGTTTCCTCAAACACTTCCTTTGTCCACAAGACTAGCAAAAGTCCTAGAATTTTAGAACCCATACTCCACTTGAGCAAACCAAGCATCGAAATTGACGTGCCATTTTTTCAAAAAAAGAGTTTGTGAACACCACTTCTGGTGTTTATGAAGGATTTTATCAACCTGTTCCATCACTCTGAAGACCCATACCAACCAACCCTTTTCCAGAGTCATGATGCATGGAATGTAACTAGCCATGGGGTCGAAGTTGGATTTGGTCCAATCCTTTAAACATTGACTACTCATCCTTATACTTGGAAACCAACCTTCAACTACCAATTCTTCCAAGTCCATAATGTCATTTAGCTTGGTTTCCATCCCCAAGTTCAAGTTGACAAGGTCTTATAGTTTCTTGATACACTTGCACCTTTTGTGTTTACTCTTACCTTCCAAAATCTGTGACCCTAAACCCCTTGCATCAACGGTTGAGGAGCCACTCATATGTTTAAGTTCCAGAAACTCTCCAATAAACCCTACCTCTGGTTAAATTTCATTTCTTTCGATTGAGCTACAATAAGGGAGTTCAAAGTCTTTGCAAGGATCAGTAGAAGGAATAGTGGTAGCAAGTCCATTATGTAGTTGAGAAAAAGTCCTATCCTTTTTTGCCCATGGTTTAACTGTTGAGGATATATGTGATCTATTCCAACATAATTCTTAGATGGTAAACCTACCTTGAATTGAAGGGCCTCATGAGAGTCATCAACTAGTCCCATCATCCTTTCCTCTAGGCGATCCTTCACCCTTGAGCCCTGGTTAGATATTGCATGAGTTGATTCACTAATGATAGTCATTGTTGCCTCCTCCAATGGGTGCAACCCTAGGTGAAACCTCCTCATTGGATCCAAAGATTTCCTAGGTGGACTGAAAGTTGGGTACGTCCAGATCTGTTGATCCTCCAACGAGTCATTTGAATAGTCCAAACATTCTTCCTCCATGCTTAACAGGATTGCCACGTCTACAACCTAATGGATTTCCTTCTCATCACCACTTTTCATCCTCTATTAACCCTAGGACATGCTTGTAGAAACCCTTGATCCATTTGTAACCCCTCAACTTTCTATTGACGACAAGGTCGACAAAATATTAAAAGACTTTTCCTTAACCTTGCATTAGATAGGTCTGACCATAGATTCATAGTTCCCTCCTTGGGAGTCATTAGAGACCTTGGATTTTCAAAGATGAGAAATGCCAACCATTGCACCTCAAAAAATCCATTATGGTGAAGGACTCAAATAGATTAATGGATTTAAATCTTCAATAGCTATGATTGTATGTCGTGTAATCCATTACTTTTTCAAATAAACATCATTGGTGAAGGACTTAGACAAATTAATGGAATTAACTCTTCAATAGCTATGGTTGTATGTCGTTTAATCCATCACTTAGCCAAATACAAACCATTGCAAAGAATTAAGGAGAATTCACATGAGGAGCGAGAATTAAGGAGATCTAGATCCATTATGGTGAAGGACTTGACAGATTAACAGATTTAAATCTTCAATAGCTGTGATTGTATGTCGCGTAATCCACCACTTAGCCAAATAAACACTTGCTTATACTTCCTCCATACACTGCCCCGCCTCCCTTTGGTCCCGAAAAAACCCTAGCCCAACCTCACTGCAGAGCCCGAAGAACACATAATCATAAGGATAATACGAATATAAATAAATTCCCCTACAAAAGGATATGCCCCCATATGTAATGGGTGTCTCTTAAACTTGGAATTATGGTTTAAAAACAATTGAAATGTCATTAAATTCAAAATTATCACCTATAAATGACAATTAGAAGTATAAATAAGTTGTAATTTAAATGTTTTATGAATTTGTTTTTTTTGGATACTCAAAATAACAAAAAGAGAAATTACATATATGAGATTTATTTTTTTATTTAATTTATTTTTTTATTTTTTATTTTTTATGTTTTAAATCTAGGGAATCGATCTACAAGGAGGATCCCACTCATGGAGGGTGCCTATCCTTCTAGCCTTATCACAATGGGCCAAGGTCTCATCGAGGGTTCACCGGTGGGGAGAGTACAAGACCTACCTCCCAACCATCTTGTCAAACCACCTCAACCTTTTAAAAATTGAAGAACATGGAAATGGGCTTTGATCAAGATACATATATGAGATGTTAACATTGTATAACCTAATTATATGTGGACATTATACAATGTTGAATTGATTTTTGCATTAAAAACACCATTTTTATCAATTTAAAATTACAATTTTAACAAATATTGCATAATAATATTTCTATAATAATAATTAGAAAAAATTCAAATTCATAAATGTTTAAGGAAAAGTTTAAATGTTATAAGATTTAAATTTTTCTTAAAAGTTTAAATGTTCTAGGATTTAGACTTTTTCAATGTTATTGAACTTTTTCAAAGATCATTAAAAAAAACCCAATTATTATATAAAAAAATAATTAAAATTACAATTTCCCATTATTTAAATTAACGGATAAACGGATTTTGCAATCTTTAATATGTTAAGACTAAGCAAAAGTTTAACAATCTTCAGAATAAAAACATTTTCACTTGAATCATGATACATAAAATGTAGAAAGACCTAGACAGATGCCATGATATGTAAAAAGACTTAGACAGATGCCATGCATGCTTTATAGACACATGCCTCATCGAAGCTTGATATGACAACCAGTCAAGGGAATTGATCTCTTCAATAAATCGTATCCATCTTTTTCTAGAAATCATGGAAAAGATTTCTCAGTTTCCTCTCTGGGAAACGAACCTTAAATCCTCTTTCATTCGTGAATATCTAGACAAACCGCGAACACTACAGCCACACAAAAAATATCTTCCCTTCAACAAATATCTCGAACGTACCGGAATTCTCTTCCGCAGCCTTAAAAATCCAAAACCCGGCTAAAATATCTCGAACGTACCGGAATTCTCTCCCGCAGCCTTAAAAATCCTAAACCCGGCAACTCTTTTTCCAATCATAGCTCTAAGCTGCGTCCTATAGATTTCAGAATATACAATTATAATCAAGATTCAGATAAATTTGAATTCAATATTCCGGAGGATGGACTCGGCTCATAGCTGCTCAACGCCTTTTATTACGAAAACATACGAAATGGTGGACGATCCCAGCACGGACTCTGTGGTTTCATGGAGTGCAGGCAACAACAGCTTCATAGTGAAGAATCCCCACCAGTTCTCCCAGCATTTGCTGCCCCGATACTTCAAGCACGGCAACTTCTCCAGCTTCGTACGCCAACTCAACACATATGTGAGTATCTAGCTTAATTCATAAAACTTCTTGTAAACCCAAATCCAGCTAAATCTGGGCTTGATAGGCGCCTAGACTGTTTAATTCATTGGTCTTATTCTAAGCCCAAATAGATCTAAATTGGGGTCTGATGTGCACGGGAGGTTGTACATATCAATTTCCAAAATATTTGATACCTTGCCCATCATCTAAATCAGGGTCTGAATCTGATAATTCCGAAATATTTTATACCTCAGTAGCCAGTTTCAGTATTTGATACCTGAGTTATATGTGTTACCATGAGCTTAGCCACCTCGAAATGCATATCTAATCCCATTAGATGAATTTGGGTGGTGTTCATATTCAATACATTCAGTACATAGACCCCAATTCACATGAATTTGGGTAGTGTTCATACTCAATACATTCAGTACAAGGGACACAGACCCAATTTAGATGAATTTGTTCAATACATCCAGTACAAGGGACACATACCCAATTTAGATGAATTTGGGTAGGCTTCACATTCAATACACAGGGACACAGACCCCAATTTAGATGAATTTGGGTAGTGTTTTTATTCAATACATTCAAAACAAAGGGACACAGGCCCTAATTTAGATGAATTTGGGTAGTGATCATATTCAATACACGGACCCCAATTTAAATGAATTTGGGTAGTGGTCACATTCAATACACAGGGACACACAGAGAGATGATGAATCACCCTACCACCACCTGGGTTGTAGAATATAGAATGCATAGCTGTGCAAAAATTTGAATCTGATTCTTTCAGGTATTCTTCTCATGCTGCAGGGATTTCGCAAGGTGGATCCAGATAGATGGGAGTTTGCAAACGAGGGATTTCTGCGAGGGCAGAAGCACTTATTGAATACTATTCATCGCAAGAAGGCTACTCAGTCTCAGCAGCAGCAGCATTACCTTCAAGGACTTAGCACGCCCTCCTCCGGGTTTAGCAATGAAGGCACTTGTGAATCATATGATTTGAGAGGGGAAGTGGAGAGACTGAAGCAGGATAAGAACTTGATTGTTCAGGATCTTGACCAATTGAAGAATCAACAGGCGGACACTGATCGGGAGGTTGAGGTTATGAACAAGCGCTTGCAGGTGACCGAGCAGAGGCCCCAGCAGATGATTTCCTTCTTGGTTAGAGTTATGGAGAATCCTGGCTTGATTGACCAGATGCTTCAGAACAGACAACTTGGCAGCAGGAAAAGGAGACGTTTGGACATTCAAAAGATTCCTCAATTGGCTGCAAATGGGTTAGTTCGAGATGGATTAGTTGCTGCTGACCATGGGGGTTTCAGTACTCAAGATGGGCTGATCAAAGAGGGATTAGCTGCAGATGGGTTTGTCAATCTCGATGATTCCACAATGCATATACTGCCTGATGAGTTCGAATTTGAGACTAGGGCTGGACTGCCCTCTAAGGGCGTAATAACAGCTTCCCTGGACTTAGACCACAAGTCTGAGATTTTTGCCTGCAACTCTGAGTTTTGTATTGATACCAGCTTTGAAGAGGATGAAATGGGCTGGACTGATCTGGAAGACATGATGACAGGGGATCATATTTTCATTGACAACACCCAATTCTCTATCAAGTCAGAAGCTCACGTGGCACAGAGTGCACTTGTTCCCCCTGCCAAGTCTCCAATTGATAGAGACATGGTGGGTGGCGCGATGTCCATTGAGCTTACTGCTTCAATTGCAGAGAAGATTTTATAGTGAATTAATCAGGCTGTTACTAATTATTGTGGTAGCCCTGTCTTCTTTGTCAAAGGAAAAGAAGATCCAGTTCTCTGCATGGGAGGTTCACCTGTCTTGTCGGTAGTTATGGGTACTTGGTTGACTACGTAATCAAGATGTCCGAGTTTCTTTTATCTATTGTGATATAGGTTATGTTGGCTTATAATTTCAGGTGGCTTAAAATTATTTGTCTTAAACAGGTGGATCTCTGTTGCTGTAAGGGAACTGGATAATTGTGTCAGGTTGAACCTGCTTTTTGTATATTATTTCATAATGCAGTGAAAAATAGCAGTGCAGCAGTTACCAGGTCAGTGGTCTCTCTTGCCATGGACCTGGTTTTACATAAAATTGGATTAATTGGCCACATTTCTGCTCTGCATTCTACTACTGTTTCCGTCTATATTTCTTTATGGCTTGATGTCAACGGTGCAATTCATGCTTATGCTTTGCACTGTCATGCTTGCATGACTGTATGGCTTTGCAGTTTGCTAGTCATATTGTTGGAAATTGCATTATTGGGGGTTTGTTAATACAGTAAGCATTTTTAATGGAGAAGGGAAAGTGTTGGGGCATCATTTTCATTCCTTTCAAAAGTACTTGCCTAAGTTATCTGGTCAGCAATGCCTGGTTTAGGTTGTTTACATTTTTTTAGTGTGTCATTGTCATGCATTGTGTGAGTTATATTCTACTTCTGTACACCTTGCAATTTCTCATGTTTGGGTGGGAGGTGCTTGCCTTGACACTGCATTATGTGATTTACAGTGAATGACCAGTTGAAGATTTTTTTACTGATAGCTGCATTTACTGTTCTGCTGTGAAGTTGCACAAAATGACAAAGCAGCAGAGAAGGCAGCAGATAAGCGGCTGGAAACGACTGAATGTTCGACATGCAAAACGTGACAACCTAGGGATTTGAATGGATGGTAAGAGTTAACAATCATTCACAAGTCTACGACATATTTATTGACATCATAGATCCAAGATTATAATAATGTACAAATTAACTTTTGGGCATCAATATAAAAAATTATGCATTTTATTTTTCATTAGCATAACCTCCCTTCTAAGATGCAGCGCAGGAGCAATTCAGTGCACCGAATGCTATATAGGTTTTACGGGTGGGGGGTGCTTCCCCCTTGACCTCGCCTGTCAGTGGGGTTGTCAGGGGTGCTGATCCTTGGACCCCGAAGAGGGGGTTGCTGCTTGACACGGTCTTGAACTTGTGCACATCGCTCGAGGGTGCTGGATAATCCCGGAATTCCTTGCTCAGACAGAACTCTCCTTCTTTAGGGCATATTACTTTATCTATGCTGGTCTGGATGAAGAAGGCCGGTGCAGAGGATGGGCATTTTCTGGTGCGTGTGAGGGCTGGGTGCCGGATACCTGTGTTTATGCTCGGATCAAGTGCTTACTTGCTCTTTCAAGCATTATAAGAGTTGCACAACCTTTTACTGAAGCCTCCGTTTTGTACCGATCATGAAGAGGTTTGTCAAGAATAACTTCAAATATTAAGGTTCCGATAATACCATTTCCTTTACTGTCAATGTCCTAGGACAATGCTCTTGAAATTAAGGTTCCGATAATACCATTTCCTTTATTGTCAATGCCCTAGGTTGTGTCCAGGGGTTGGTCTTACTAATGAAATTAATGAGTGGTGGAAGAAAAGCCCATTCATACAAGTCTTCAACCAACCAAATGTATTATCAAGTCGCTTTAATCATATCTTTAATCATATCTCCAACGCAAGAATCATTGGGCATGTATCGTTTGTTTCTTGTTGTTTATGACAAAGATTGTTCTACTATTCGCAGGGATATTAATGTCCAAGAATTTTTCTGTCACAATTCCCTAAAATCTTTTAGGAAAAAAAGGTTTTCAAGCACTCTTTTGTCTCAGTAACAAGGTTTTCTTATCTGTTGGAATTAAGGATTGATTTTAGATTTTGAGAAGTTTGATAGTGGTATACAAAAGTGGGACAAAGAAAATGATATTGCTATTATCTCAAATTGCATGTGAACATTGTTTCGAATCCTTTTTTGGTATGGGTACACATTTTTTTTTAATATGCAGGGATCTATGAACCCCATCTCCGCATTATCGCAGCCCCACTTCAACGTTGGAAGCCATTGTGCTTGGTTAAAGCAGACATTGTTCTAGGGCTCTATGTCCACTGGGTTTTGAACCTACGTTGTTTGGATGGCAACGCCTTGTCTCAACCACCATACCGCATACCAACGAACAACATGCTTTCAAATGTTGCAACATTGTTTTGTGTCTGTTTTCCCCTAGTTTCATGCAAATGGAAGATTTGGTTTTGGTCAGTCGGTATTTTATATTTGGATGTTTGTTTCATAGATGTTTCAGAGAACCTTACAACTCCTATTTGTTTTGGTCAAATGGTTATTTTATGTTTAGATGTTTGTTTCATAGATGTTTAAGATAATCTTACAACTTTTGGCAAATCATTGTTGAGAATGGTTAAATCCTCACATTGGGCTACGACCAACTCTTATTGTATCATTAATGTGATTATTTATTGTATTATCAAGTTATGGTTATGG
>JASDQU010948436.1:32781-51646 GCA_032191745.1 Picea mariana
TTTTGGACTCGGATTTTATGTCGGAGAGTTGGCAAGAAGCACGGGAGAGAGGGTTAATACCGGGGACTTAGTCTTGTTCTGAGACTCTCAAAGGACTCAACATGCATGAGTTGACATAGATGGATGCTTAGGAGAGTGTGCAGTCTCCTAGGAGCATGTCTTCAATTCGTGGTACAACAAAGGTAGCAGCAGAGGCGTCCAATGTAGTGGGAGTAGTGGCTTCCTGTTCAGAGGGAGCAGAGACTTCTAGTACAGAGGGAGCAACTATGACAACTGGTGAGATGGAGACAGATTCTAGTAGTGATACCGGAAGTACCTCACTCGCTAAGAGGGAGTGTTTAAATTTGGTAGCTTGGAGGTACTTCTGCATTGGCAACGCTCAACATCCAGAAGTGACCTAGCAATTTTTTCTCCTAGTGAATTTATAAAATGTTTTTATAAATTGACTTTATAAAACGATTTTATAAAGTGGGCCTTTTAATTTTTTAATGTAAATGTGACTTTATGATGTTACGGGTCAATTTAATGACTTAAGTGACCTCAACAAATGATTAAGTCGTGATTGTTGATCTTATAAGTGCAAGATCTAATCTTAATTGTCATCTCATTGAAAGACCAAGGGTTAGGGCAGTTGCATTTCAAAATTGCATAAAGACATCAATAGTAGAGAAGGGAGGTGCACACTTTGAAGAGAGAGTAGTGGGAGGTGAAGGGTCACACATCCCAAGAGATCTTTGAGCGTGGAGAAAGGAGAAGAACAACAGGCAGGGGAGGCACATATTTCATGAGAGGAAGTGGGCATGCATCCTAAGACATTTGCAACTGATATTGAATAAGACCATACAACAACTAAAGGAGTCTGTATTGTACGGATTTGCTAGATTGTACAGTTGAGGTATGCACTGAAATCGTGGCTTTGATTTCAAGGAAAAATGTTGGTTTAAAATCGGTGTTTTCCTTTACCGCTGGTACATAAAATCATGCACTATGTTCAAGAAAGATAATGTTGAAGTACAAACTGTATTGTTCAACATTATAACAAAAATTTAATGCAGTTTCATAGGCAGAGACTTGGCACGAATTTATAGATTCTTTGACACAATTTTCTAAGTGTAGAAGAGGCACATTTTCTGAGTTGGGTTCTGTTATATTCTTGTTGTAAATAGTTGTTGTTATCTCATTATCTTTCTCTGGAGCTTAATAAAGAAATCTCCTTAATTTTTCACCCTTTTCCTGTGTTATTCTTCTTAGGGTTTTGCCGAGATTTTTTATGGTGCCTAAAGTGTATTTTGTCTACAGTTAGTATATGATTCCATTGCTGATTTAGTTCCAGATCTATATTATTTAGTGTTTCTGCTCATTAAGTGCAATTAGTATTGGGTTTTCATGCTTGAGTGTTGAGACTTAATTGGAGGCTGAAATCTGAGTATGATATAGTGAGTTTATGAACTATTTTTAACAAATATTTTAGAATTAGTAATGGATATTGAACGATGTTGTAGATGCTAATAATATTAATTCAAGAGTATTACTAAGAAATTTGGCGATATTTACTTTACAAAATGTGACAACCTTGTCTTAAGGGAAGTTTCCATTGCTTCAAGCTTGTAATGCTAGAGGACAAACATGGTGCATACAAAATAGATTAATTAAAATGTTAAAATTAATAACAAAAAAATAGTCGTACACATGTATATATTTGTATGTGTGTTTGTGTGTTGATACATGTGAACTTTTTTATGATCGTGACTATTTTCTTGTTATTAATTCAACTATGTATTTTTGTGTTGATACTTTCAACTAGTGACAATGGTCATGTGACTTTAGAACAACGGAATCTCCATCTCCAATAAATGATTTATTTAATGTAGATTTATACCTAGTTGGAGTCATTATGGTAGACATAATTGGTTTTACAATTTGTATTTCATTCTATTCAACAACCATCTCATTGTTTTCAAAGTACATTGATATTTCCTTCCTTCAACATCCTTTGGCCAAGCATATTTATTTGTACTCGATGTATTCAAGTCATTCATGATCAATAGATTATTAACCATTTTTGCAAAGGAAACATGTCTCAAATAAGAGGTAGACACATTTTTCCAAATGTGCACATGGTCTAACGAATGTGTTCCTTTTAAGTGCTTCTAGTAGGGTAGATAATAGAATTTAGATAACCTATTCATTCCAATAGGATATCCCCAATGACAAAACCCCCCTTCACCCACCCAGGTTATCAAAGAGCTTACCAAATCCACCACTCCTCTTCATGGAAACCCCATGGTTACCTCGTTGAAGATTATAGAAGTTCCCCTACCCCACACTCTTTGTACTAACACAATCTTCCCAAGAGACTACTCAAGGATCCCTCCTATTTAACTTCCACTACATTGAAGCGTCCAACGCCAATTTTGCTTAGGCCACCCTCCTCCTCACTTTTTCACCCTCCCATGATGATCTCCAACATC
Source organism: Picea mariana (assembly GCA_032191745.1). Taxonomy (NCBI): domain Eukaryota; kingdom Viridiplantae; phylum Streptophyta; class Pinopsida; order Pinales; family Pinaceae; genus Picea; species Picea mariana. The sequence continues at coordinate 35,253 of JASDQU010948436.1, forward strand.
CTTCTCAAATCCCACCATACCAAGAGAATCCTTGCTCCCCTTCCCCCACACATCATATAGACTTTTAGTAAGAAGATGTCTCTCCCCAAAACTCTCATTTTTGTTCTTCCCTCTAGCCATGTATACTCCTTTGCGCTGACCTATCCTCTTCTCCACTAAGGGATGTTACCATGTATGTGCCTCCACCCACTCTTGAACACCCTAATACTCTTAGTGAAAGCAACTCTCGACACTTCATCCTAGTATCAATGAGACAACCAATAGATGGATGGACCCACTTTGAGTGCTCTAACACAACATAGTTAGTTCTATGTTGAATGATGTACACAAATTTCCCAATAACAATTAAAGACAACAACAATGACTACAACAACCATTATAGTGTTAATATTATGGTAGTTGTGGGAGGTATTTACCCCCACGTGTGAACCTGACGAGAATAGAAGACTCCGGGAAGAAAGAGAAACCCTAATGAGTTGGCTAATAACCCTAGAAGCCTTGTCGGCTAAAGAAGATAATTTATATTAGGCTATTAGCCTCCAAGAGAATTTAGCCAGAAATAATAATAATATACTGAACAGACACATATCCAGAAGGAGAAGTTGGCCCCAACAAAACTGACAGGACTACTATAAATACAGAGTGCTAGTTCTCATTTGCAGCACTCTCAGAATTGTAGTTTCCTAGTTGGTGCACACTACAGTTGCAGTCTTTTGCATAGGTTTGGAGGAGGGTTGCAGGTGCAGCTGCAGCAGCAGCTAGTTCTCAGTATTGGCTTGAATATCTCTTGGCTAGGGTTTGGAACATCTGATCAGTCTTTGTTGATGCGCTATCCTTAGGGAATGATGCACTACCCTTTGTTTGGCTATCTAGCCTAGGGTTTGCTCCCAGAGTAATTCTCAGTCAAGGTTAAGCTGCTCGGAGGGAGGCTTCGGCCTATGGTTGGGTGATGAAGGTATCGTCAATGGTAAAACGAGCACACCATCTTCTATATTCTAATAGGTTATGGGCCCACACCCCTTCAGTCAGCCTAAAACGTTGGAAGGAAACATAGCTGCTAGATATTGAGCTCGTTGAGGTACTGCCGCTAGGGTTACTAGCAGGAGCAGTTTCCAAAAGCATTGTAGCTAGGGCTACCAGTAGAAGCAGTTGCAGAAACCCTAAACCTCTTGTTGAGGCACCTTAAGTGACGAGATTGACCTAATCTCCAGATAGATCAGTGCACCCTAACCCAGCGCATCTCCTGGTACTCTCAGAAAGCCAAGACGTGAAGTTTGGATTTCTGGTCAAATCTAGGGTTTGACCAAGTCAAGCAAGCCATGACAAACTCTATGAAGTCTAAGAACAAGCTAGATGGAGCCTCTAACTTCAGAGCATGGAAGATAATGATTGACCTCATCCTTGCTAATAATAAAGTGCTGGATATTGTGAAAGGAAAGATCGTGAAGCCAGAGTTTGAAGAAGGAGAAGAGAAGGAACTGCAAAACATTGCAGCTATGGAGAAGTTCAAAGATGTTGACATCAATTCCATGAGTATCATAGTGGATTCCATAAAACACCACTTGATACCCTACATCTCCCATCTTGACTCATCAAAGAAGATGTACGATGCCCTAACAAATCTCTTCTTAGTTAGAAACATTGGACAAGTTATGAGTTTGAAGAATGAGCTCCGTGACATGAAGATGAACGATGACGACAACATAACATCATACTTTGTAAGGATCTCCCAGTTAAGAGATCAACTACAACCTATTTAAGATATCACCTCAGCAAAGGAATTGGTGAACATAGTACTCAATGGTCTTCCCAAGACATGGGATGCATTTGCCGCAAGCATGAACACAAGGAAGGAGTACCCGACATTTGAAGAACTTTGGACTTGTTGTGTTCAAGAAGAATCAAGGATCAATGCAAAAGAGAAACCCCAAAATAAGTACGATGATCAAGCCTTCACAACAAGATTCAAGAACTTCAGGAACAAAAGGAAGTTTGGTTCAAGAAGGAAGCCAAATCAAGAGAAAGACATTTCAGAAATATAATGCTTCAACTGTCAAAAGTACGGTCACAATAGAAATCAGTGTCCCGAGCTAAAGAAAAGGAAGGAGAAACACGAAGCATTGATTGCTGAAGAAAAGGAACTGACAAAGAAGACTAAGCAGGATGGAAGAGACTTCTTCTACTAAAAGGCAACAACACTCTTCTTATTTCTTGTACATATCTTGCTTGCATCATCTCTGTACATATCTTGTATATCTATCTCTTGGAAGATAATGTGTTCCAAGATGAACTATACCTGTGAAAGAACAAACAAGACAAAAAGAATTATCATTAGACATTACACATGAAAGAATGAAATATATCATGTGAAAGCTATTACAAGATAAGCCGAAATCAGAATCAATCTTGAAGAGACTTAGAAATTAGATATCAAGAGAAATTGGAGAAAGACTTATGACGACAAATAAGACGGAAGCGTGGACTCTGTTAGACAGAGAGAACCAATTATATATTGCAGAAGACAATAAGGATACAGATGGAAGTATGGACTCTATCAGACGGAGGGAGCTGATTACATGCACTCTTACATGAAGCAAGGATTAGGAGGGAGCTAATCCTATGATCCATTGAAGATGATGAAATGTATATATCCATGGTAGCAGCCATGAAAGACAGTATGTGTTTAGCTCAACCGCAGAAGAAGACCTTTTCGAAGAAAAGCCTTAAAGTATTCCTGGTTGTCCATCGAGATCCGTGATCCTATGATGAAAAGAAGAAGTGGAATCTATAGAACATGGAATCTCCATGAATCCAAGAGATAATGAAAAACATGAAGAAGAACATGAAGATTCCAAGAAAGAAAGAAAAGCCAGAACAACTAGTCATTACATCAATAATCACAAGATTACCAGGCCTGATATGAAAGCAATCAAGCAGAAGAACTGAAAGTTGTGATGAAGAACAGTGTATGGAAGACTTATGAATGAAAGCATTACGAGATCTAGAACTAGAGATTCTCCCAGATGGAGGAGAAGACTATGATGATTGATTGTTCCAGTAAACCAGACTTATCTCTATATAAGTCATTATATCATCTGCAACATCCATGAGTTGGAATTCTACATCAAATAAATGCAAATAATGTTCTCCAGAGAAATTGAATAAAGAGCGTATGAAGAGCAATCTCAAGACTTTGAGGCATACCAGAAGAAGACTCATGTATGCAGATAGAAGAAGATAACTTGGTGGATAACCTCCAGTGCACAGTAGAAGTGTGGTGAAGATTTCCTATAACATCAAGATGACTACTCAGAAGATCAGATCTCATGATGACAAAAGAAGTGCCACATGGATATGTTCCAATTCTCCAACTATGATATACTCTATTGTTCAGATCTACATGAAGCCTTCATAGTATTCTGGATTAAAGCACATTTGAAATTAATCATTACATTATCCATGATGAAGTCCAGAAAGGAGAGGTAAAGCTCAAGTATATTCCCACTGATGAGCAGACAACAGATATCCTGACAAAACCTCTATCTAGAATCAAGTTTGTATATTTCCGAGAGAAGATGGGGATCAGGAAGATTCTCCAAGCTAAGAGAAGGTACGGAAAAATATTTTTGAAAACATTTATTTTTGTGATATAAGCAACTCTCCAGTTAGGAGGGAGCATTTATCTTTGCAATTGATAAATAGTCCAGATTGGACAAATGCTTTCCTGTTTGGAAAGTGGATTGAGATTTCTGATGGACAGTGACCTCCCATTGTAATTAACATGGGAGGTAGACTGATTGTTGATGTATCATAGACAACAACTTCCCATTATGATTAACATGGGGAGTGGTCTAGGATAGTCATTCTTCTTGGTAGTCACTCTGAGTAGTGGTCAAGTAGAATGGTCCGCCTCATCGGGCAGTCATTCTTTCGAAGTTCACAGTTGTGAGTAGTTTCGAAGAATGGTCCATTTTGGAGGTTGATGCAGGACATACATTCCTTAGGGAAGACTCATTCTCTCCACGTTACACTTTGCTTAGTGTTAGAGGAATGGCCCAGGGTGGGGAATGGTCTAGACAATTATTCCTTAGGGCAGACTCATTCTCTCCAGGTTACACTTTGTTTAGTGTCAGAGGAATGGCGCAGGGTGGGGAATAGTCCAGGCTCAGCAATCAGGGATAACCATTCCTTAGGGTTTATACATTCTCTCCAGGGTGCACCTTAATTAGTGTAGGAGGAATGGCCTAGGGTGAGGAATGGTCCAAACATTTCATAGGGTTTATACATTATGTCCAGGGTGCACTTTAATTAGTGTAGGAAGAATGGCCCAGGGTGAGAAATGGTCCAAGCCCAAAAATCAGAAATAATCCTTTTCTTCCTTGTTTGTGAAGAATAGGGCAGATAGCCCATTGCTGATGAGGGCATATATTCTTTCAGATCTCACAAACGTGAGTGAAAGATCTGCCCAGAGGATTCAATTTATCTTTAACAGTATTTTCTATGCAAGATGGCATCAGATGATTGTTATGGAGACTACCTGTCTCCAGACAGTAGAGATATACTACTGTAGTGGATATATTCCACTGTTCGTGAGGCAGACATTATTTCAGATCTCACAGACGTGAGTGAAATATTGGCCTAGATGATTCATTTTTTATCATAACATTTTTTCTATGCAGGTTGCTATCAGATGTTTGTTATGAAGATTGTATAACAATAGATGAGGACTACTGTGGCAAATATGTTTCACTGTTCGCAACCATACATTGCTGATCAAGTACTTGTGTGTTACTTGATGTGGTAGTGAACCACTGAATTATAGTTATATACTACTATGAATAGACATATGTGTGTTCTATCCTTGTTCTAATTGCCTTGAAGACTATCAGCAGTTTATTGGAGATAATGATCATTCAGATAGATGATGAACATAGGTTTTCCAAGACAGAAAACAGTTTAGAACATTTACTCCTCTTGTATCACTCTATGGTGAGAGTGACTTATCCAACATCATATCTAATTACTCAGATGAAGTATGGTTTTGAGAATTGATGCAGCTGATGGTGATGGTGATGCTCATGATCTAGTCATGAAATAGTCTAGATGACTATATTGATGCTACCGGGTAAATGATATATTTTGTGTTCAAGTCCATTACCTGTAAATACCTCTCTAGCTAGGAGGGAGTGTTAATATTATGGTAGCTTCGGGAGGTATTTACCCCCACGTGTGAACCTGACGAGAATAGAAGACTCCGGGAAGCAAGAGAAACCCTAATGAGTTGGCTAATAACCCTAGAAGCCTTGTCAACTCAAGAAGATAATTTATATTAGGCTATTGGCCTCCAAGAGAAGAAGTCAGCCATAAATAATAATAATATACTAAACAGACACATATCCAGAAGGAGAAGTCGGCCCCAACAAAACTAGCGGGACTACTATAAATACAGGGCACCAGTTCTCATTTGCAGCACTCTCAGAATTGCAGTTTCCTAGTTGGTGCGCACTGCAGTTGCAGTCTTGTGTGCAGGTTTGGAGGAGGGTTGCAGGTGCAGCTATAGCAGCAACTAGTTCTCAGTATTGGCTTGAATATCTCTTGGCTAGGGTTTGGAGCATCTGATTAGTGTTTGTTGATGCGCTATCCTTAGGGAATGATGCGCTACCCTTTGTTTGGCTATCTAGCCTAGGGTTTTCTCCCGAAGTAATTCTCAGTCAAGGTTAAGGTGCTCGGAGGGAGGCTTCGGCCTATGGTTGGGTGACGAAGGTATCATCAATGGTAAAATGAGCACACCATCTTCTATATTCTAACATATAGGACCAAATAGGCTTCCTGCCTATAGTTTCATCACTAGATAACTAGTGTATCCTCGTGGTACCATCAACCATAATCAATGTTAGATTTGGAAAACCTCCTCCTCTTTGTGTAGATGACAAGATTCCTCCTTATGCACCACACTCGTCAAGATGGAGCCATTGATAGTGCATCGCTATGATTTAGATTTTTCAAAGAACAAGGTGATACAAAGACACCATAAGACATGGTCATGCATAATCCTTTTGAAGCATTGTGAATGCAATTACCTACTTGATGATAAACCTATAAAGAATTTGTTTTTGTTATTAGGTGTTTCTTCTCATTTTTTGAAAAATTGCAGAGTTATTTTTAAAGCAAATAATTTAGTGTTGATGTAGTAATGTTTTTGTAGGGGTTTCTAATTTATTTATTTTTGTCATTTTTGGAAAAATTGTGACACTAGTATCACCACTTTTTCGAAAATCTATATTCTTTTATAATTCAACGCTGATGTAGTGATAATATTTTTATTTTTTTTCTTTTAAAGATGAAACAACAACACCATATTTTTTAATTGAGTTTTTTTGGGGTGATGTTATTTTTTCCCCTACTTTTAATGGTTCTATTTTGTTTTTTTAATAAGGATATTAGTTAGTGCTCAAATCCTCCCTTGATTTATTTAATTATAGAACATTTATCTTCACGTTATAAAATTTAAAAGGAATTTTCTTAATTTTTTTTTAATGCTTTCAATCGAGGGAATTTATTTGTTTTTTCCAAAGAAAACTCAAGGGATACTTCCTCATATTCATGGATGACATCCTTACTGAACCTGTCAATGTAGACTATATTTTCCAAGGAACATGTCAATGAAGACTATTTTTTCCAAGGAACTTGTCAATGTTGACTTTTGCACCTAACCTAGGGGGATTTGAACCGAGCACTTGATGAAATTAACCAAATGCCCAACATCATGGGCAACAACTAGTTGAACTAACCTCTTGGGCTCACAAGAGGGGATTTTTCTTGCAAACTTCTAGGATCAATTTTTGGCTAAGTGGTTGTCACTGGCACAAATCTAATCCACCAAAGTCATCCAAAGATCGTACTTGGGTCTATCCATATGAAATGAATCCTTGTGGAGACAAATTAACCCACACAGGGAAAACATGTCACAACTAGGAATTAAACCTCAATGGAGATAATAACAATTCCTCACTTTAACCACCCAGGGTAGACCCCATTGACAATTTCTTTTAATTTAGTGAAATTTTAACAAATTTATGAATTTTTTAAGCAATTTCATGCATAGAGGGAGGTGAGTGATTCATGTAGAGAAATTGGAGAGTAGACATTATTACACACACCAAAAAGTGTGTTGATAACTTTATTAAAGCAATGTAATAGTATACATATAAATACTTTAATGTTGTCTCAAGATAGACATACTATCTTGGTCATACTAACAACTAGTTGAGAGAATATTTCAACAACACACCAATCTAGGTGCTAACTAGTTGGAGAGAATATTTCATATACAACTAGCTATAACAACCTTCTAAAGAATTGGAAACAAACTTGTTACATAGAGATGAACTCTACACAATAAATAATCATAACAACCACAAATATGATCACACGTAAGCCACGTAGGAGTTAATGATTTCAGCACACCCCCTTAATGACTACTTGTCTTAACCTTTGCTAGGTCAGGTCTTCATCATCATCTAGTCCTATGCAAAAAATTATCCACTATGAATTGAAGAACATTATGATTAACACAGTCTATATTTGATCCAACTTGGTACTTACATATTGTATATCATCACGTAGACATCACCAAACTATCAAAGTCCATGTAAAGGAACAACCAATCACCAGAATGCATGGGTACTCGACCACTACAACTGCCATTCTAATAGGATGTCCTTGATGTACATGGTTCAATCAAATTCTTGACGAAATCCCCCTTAATGTAAAACTTCAATTTTCTAGGCACCTACCAAAGTCTACAACCAACATGGTCCACTCATAAAGTATCCAGTCAACACATGGCCCAGTCCTCCAAGTGTTTACCAACTCTATAACAGAGTCTACAACCAACATGGTCCACTCATAGAGCATCCAGATGACACATGACCCTACCCCTCCAAGTGTTAAAGGACTCCATAATAGAGGCTACTACACTATACCAACAAGTTATCTAAATCATCAGGGACACATGGAAAAGGGATATGCATGCCTATCTAGGTCTTACGACGATATTCCCTTTACATGTTACATCGATGCAGGTACATACAATTAACATACTCTATCTCATGGAGACACTAGGTACAATCTTAAAACATTTCAAGAACCAATACACCAAATCAAAACACGATGTCATAGTCTTGCTACAAATACAAGGCGTGACTCACATTACAATATGGTCAACTCTAATTTTATTCAACATAAAATTTTACCTTGATTTTCCTCCATCATTTGATTTGCATCTATTGTCACAAGACTACCACCAACTTCCCTTTAACTAAGCTCCAAAAAAAGAACTTGTTGTTGTATTTAGGACAACATCTCTATCCTTCCTACTGCAATCTCACCACTCCACTCCAAAATTCAGTCTGTAATCAACCCTTGGCTTCTCTAGTAAGAAGAATTTTAAATTCCATGATAAACAATCAATGGTTAATCACCCAAGAAAGTCACTTCCATCTTAGAACCAAATAAGTGTCCATTCTCCTCCATCCACTTGTAGAACTGTTATCTCAATCACATAGTAGTTTGGAACCAACCGTACCATTGGTACCAMAAAGATTGACTGGGAACCTATTGCACTATGGGTCCTAACATCAACCTCACTATAAATACTAAGAAACTAACCATCCTATGGACATATTTCCATCTACTGAGACACCTAGGTACCCAACCATGGTACTCACCGGTTCTCTAGGAAAATAGTCTGGATACGTGATGTATCCAAGTCAATCTTACATTCATCGCACCTGCCAATGAGGACTTACAACACAAAATTTGTCAAACAATATTTCATCAAGGAACAATTGGAGGAGAAAAAACATGTATTTATATTTCCCTTTCAGCTACAACACACTTTATCAAGTAGACTTAGGGATGATTTTTACAAATTACATAGTATTTCCATGTAGGGCCATAGCAAGAGAGAATGACACACATGACATGAATACCATCTTCCTCCTCTGGAATCACACACATAATTTTTCTCTTCATTTGGATCTTTCACTTCTTTGTTTCTTTGTCTTGGATCTCCATACTTTCCCTATCATTTGTTAGAGTCATGAATTCTAACAAAATAACCATACTCCCATATTGAGTTAGCTATGCTCAATAGGTTTGTATCTTCAATGAATCCAATAATTCTAAACTAGAAAGATAAAGTCTCACCATTACAAAAGGTTTCCAAATCATTTTCACTATCACAAATTCTTATATAACCTAAGATTTGACCTCCTGACCATATAACTAGACCTTGTACACTGAATTCTCCTGGCCATGACAGTCTTGATGAGAGGGTTGAGGTTCTTATCCACCATGTGTTGATGTTTTGGTAACATCAGACATGTAATTCTACATGGGCATGTGTTTTTCATGTGGAAGTAGTAAAAAATATTCTAATCTTGAGTTTACTTTAGTTAGAAGGAATTAATTAAAGTAAAATTGTATTTATTAGTGAATTAAGTTATTTAAGGATGTGCTTATCATGCAACATGCAATCTAAATATTAAGTGAGTGTGAGAAGTAATATCAACCGTAGATCACTTTGAAGATTAGAAATAGATTTGTAACTCATGATTATAAAAGCAAGGTTAGGGTGTAGGGGGAAGTCACTTTTGATGAGAGATCAAAGTCATAGACTTTTGTTGAGGGAGTTGACACAGTCAAGACTTGTGTGAAATACATTTGTGAGAGACTTGGTGAGAGACCAAGGTTGAGGATAGCAAAGAAGGACTTTTTCTAGTAAGTAGTGTAGGAGAAAATAAGGACTTTTGCTTACACTAGAGTGGGGAGATCTCACTAGTTGGGTGAAAAGAGGTCATCCAAGTATTGATAAGAGGGTTGAATCACAAAGGACTATGATTCAAGATCTTGATAGGTGGAGAAGTAATTTCATCTAGAGGTCATACATGTCAAGGAGGAAAGAGAGAAGAAGCAACCATAGGTGGGTTTCAAAGGAAAAAGACTAGAGGGAAGAGTAGAGTCGTATGAAGCTTTCCATATAGGATTCATGTACACATTCGTGGGTCTTGGTGGAGACAGTCACGAATATCCACGGGTTAGAGAAGGAAAGGCACATACATCCGCGAGCCAGAGAAGGGTAAGTCACTGATGCATTGGGAAACATGTTGGTACAAGGTTGTACAAAATCATTTGAGTTTCCAGGTTTATCTGCAGTGTATAATTCTCTCAGTGGGCCATTATCCCTGTTACGGGAGCCCTGAATTGACCTGAATAAAAACATCATTGGACTGGTTTTCCCTCCGGGTTTTTTCCAGGGGTTTACCAAAAAATTCTTAGTTTTCTTACGTGCTTGATTTGGTTTCCTTGTTTATGCTTTTTCTGCATGTTTAGTTGATTAACCTAGCTATGCTTTGATTAAGTAAATATATGTTGCTTGGAATTAACTGCCTGGTGTTAGGTTAAGGAAAATCTCAACATGGTATCAGAGCATACCTGGGGTTGAGAGAATATTTCAACATGGTATCATATCCGAGGCTTTGAAGGAAAGAGGGAGCCTAGTATCTGAAGGAAGGAAACCAAGAGGACAATTATTATCAGGTTGATAACCAACAAAGGAAATCAAAGGACATATTTTCAGAGAAAAAACAATACTAGGCCGAACGAGTGTTTTTGCAGGTATACAGAGGCATCCAAGGGTCACAATGCTGACATGCGTGAATATCCATGGGTCACATAAGGACAAGGCCAAGATATCCCCAAGTCAAAAAAGGACAAGTCACATATATGTCGTATGAGATAGTACATGGTAGTTCCAACATAGGGTTATCAGATCATATCTTGAAGATGGTGAATACATTGAATATTGAAGACATGTTAGAAGGTGCAACAAACTTCCAGGCTTGGAAGGCAATGATTCTTCTTCTGTTAGAAGAGAATGACCTCAAAGAGTATGTTGAGGTTGTGGTTGCAGATCCTATGGATATGCAGGAATTGGTAGTTCACAAGAAGAAGGAAGTGAAGGCAAAGCAGGTGTTGCTAGAATCGGTGAAGGATCACTTGATTATGCACATTTCTAAGAAGAAATATGCCAAGGAAATGTATGATTATTTGGTGAGTATATACCAAAAAAAGAATACAAGAAACTTGCTACATTTGAAGTACCAACTTCAATTTTTTAGGATGTCCAATGAGGACATGGTTGTGAATTAGCTTATGAAGATTACACAGATCTGAGATCAGATTGCAACGACTGGTGAGACAATACATGATGTTGATTTGGTGAATGTAGCATTGAGAGGTCTTCCCAAGTTTTGGGAACTTTTTGTGCGGGGGATTTGTGCACGAGAGGTAGTTCCAGAGTTTGATAGACTATGGACTAATTGTACTCGTGAGGAGACTTGTTTAGAGTCCAGGGATGGTTTAAAGAGGAGTCATGATGAGAAATTTTCTCTTGCCACTCAAACAAGGAAGGGAAAGTTCAATAAGATTTCCAATGGAGAGTCGATCGCTCAAGATGAAAAGAAGAAGGACATGAGCAAAGTCAAGTGCTTTGCATGTCACAATTTTGGACATTATGCAGGGCAATGTCCACACAGGAAGAAGGGGGGAAACGAAACACAATCAGAGGTAGTTGTGTTTACAAATGCTCAAATGGACGAGTTTTGTAAGAAGTTTGAACATATGGAGTTCTTACTAGTTTCTCATACTTCCGTGGGAATCATACCAATTGATGCATGGTTGATAGATAGTGAAGCTACATTTCATATGACAGGACCATGAGAGGTATTCGAGAGTTTCACAGAGTCTGACTCAGAGATACATGTGGAATTTGGTATGGAGATCAAACATGTAGTGAAGGGATTTGGAACAGTTCCATTCTGGATGGAGTTAGGAGTCACCTTGAGAGTGTAGGATGTGTTATGGGTGCCAGAACTCAAGAGGAGTGTTATCTCAGTTTGAATGATTGATAAGAATGGATTTGACATAGCATTTCAGGATGAAAAGGTGCTTATTATACCCATAGGATCTAGCTCAGACAAAGCAATTGTCTTTGGAGTTAGAGAGAGCAACTTGTATAGGATAAAGGGCCAGCCTATGAGAGAAATTTTAGTGATAGAGAACAAGGAGTAGGTAGCTCCAAAGGTTGAGAAACTTAGAGGGAGTCAACTTTCTGGTTCAAGTGGGAAGGAGTAGCCTTCAAAGTCAGTCAAGAAGGATTCTTGGTACGAGATGGCCATGTAGGATACTCATGAGAAGGAGAAATCTAGGATCATGTTCAAAGGAAGTGAATCTTCAGAGACATGTCAGAACATCATAGCAGGGATAACTTCTATGTCAGAGGGAGAAACCAATCATGTGTATTGGAGAGCAGGCATGGTAGCGGATATGGTAGCGAAAATAGAGAAAAATCCAGTTGGGAGAAGTACCTTCCTTTCTAAGAGCGAGTGTTTATATTTTGGTATCATCGAATAGGTACTTCCACATAGGCATGTGTTTTGTATGTGGAAGTAGTCGAAAATATTCTAGTCTTGAGTTTACTTTAGTTAGAAGGAATTAATTAAAGTAAAATTGTATTTATTAGTGAATTGTGTTATTTTATGACATTCTTAGCATGCAACATGGAATCTAAATCTTAAGTGGGCGTGAGAAGTAATCTCAATCATAGATCACTTTGAAGATTAGAAATAGATTTCTAACTCATGATTATAAAATAAAGGCTAGGGTGTAGGGGGGAGTCACTTTTGATGATAGATCAAAGTCAAAGATTTGTGTTGAGGGAGTTGACACATTCAAGAATTGTGTGAGATACACTTATGAGATACTTGGTGAGAGACCAAGGTTGATGATAACAAAGAAAGACTTTTGCTAGTAAGGAGTCTAGGAGAAGGACATTTTCTTACACTAGAGTGAGGAGATATTACTCGTTGGGTGAAAAGAGTTCATCCAAGTATCAATGAGAGGGTTGGATCACAAAGGTCTGTGATTCAAAATCTTGATAAGTGAAGAAGGACTTTCATCTAGAGGTCATACAGGTCAAGGAGGAGAGAGAGAAAAAAACAACCACGGGTGGGTTTCAAAGGACAAAGACCAGAGGGAAGAGCAGAGTCGTACGGAACTTGTTGTACAGGATTTCCGTACACACCCATGGGTCTCAGTGGAGACAATCAAGAATATCTGTGGGTCAGAGAAGATCAAGTCACAGACATCTGCGGGCCATAGAAAGGAAAGTCACGGATGCATTGAGAAACATGCTCGTACAAGGTCGTACAAAAGCACAAGAGTTTTGAGGTTTGTCTGCAATGTAATATTCTCTCAGTGGGACACTATCCCTATTACGGGAGTCCTAAATTGACCTTAATAAAAGCATCAGTGGATTGGTTTTACCTCCAGGTTTTGTCCAAGGGTTTACCCAAAAATTCTTGGTGTTCTTATGTGTTTGATTTGGTTTCCTTGTTTATGCTCATGTTGCATGTTTAGTTGAGTAACCTAGCTATTCTTTGATTCAGTAAATATATGTTACTTGGAATTAACTGCATGATTCTAGGTTAAGGTAAATATCAACATGGTATTAGATCATACCTAGGGTTGAGAGAATATTTCAACACCATGAACCTCTTCATTTCGATGAAATGTCCACGATTCGTTTTGAAATCTATGGGATGATCCTAGAGATTACACTTCCCTCCCTGGTCACAGATTGGACAATCTAGAGGATGATTCATCAATAGAAACTCCATCCACTAAAATGGCATCAACCCCACAACCTTTATGGCTTCTTGCAGGTTATTCCATAGATTGATCGACTCCTTGACTATTCCATGCCTTGTACAGTTTAACACATACATAATTGTAGGCCTCAATCATGTAATGTAGAAATTTGAGCATCTTCCTACCTTACAGACATAAAATGCTTCACAACGATATCTAAAGAGATTTAGATCTTCATAGGAGCATCAAGTGGACTGTCAATGTTTATATACCTCTTGATCCATTTCTTCACTAAACAAAAGGGACAATGGGTTTTCCAAGATTTGCATCTAGAAGAATGTTGATTTATGAGGAAAACATTCGCTAGCAGTTTTTAAGTGAGACATTGAAGCATGTTATTGATATAGCATGTACTGCTGATATTTTTGAACCCTATGGGCATGCTAACCACATTTTTCTCCTCAAGCTTGTGACTCCTATGACCTAGTGACGATTCTCTCTAAAATGATGGTTGGGTGGACCTCCATCACAAATGATGACTCAACATATYAGGCGATCATCATGAAGATGACAACTYTATTCCTCTTCTCACATCGGTTGTGATTCCTCTTGAATCAACTCTCTTTTCTGTAGAAAAGGCTTAAACTCCAAGGACTCCTTCATATCTATTTCCTTATCGTGATCTTCTTGTCATTGGATCTCTGGAAACCTTATCAACCCATTAGCATAGATGTGTAGAATATCTMTGTTGTGGACATATATCTCCCTTTGATGACAACAAGCGTCCCTTCTCCATTGAGAGCCCACAACACGTTTTTGACAACGTATTCCAACAATTTGCAATGGGGAGCGGTCCCTAACTTRATGTGTAACCCTTTGAGATTKTTTTTTAAGGTGCATAGATCATCAAATCTACAATCTGACGGATCACACTCATCACAACCAATTGCACTCTATCGATGAACAACACGAACGTATCTTAATTCTTGGATCTCCCTCTAGATAATTCAGATACACATCACACTCTCAATAACATAGATGGATTGAAAAACCAAGGCTCGTCATACTGCTATGTTATGAACCAACACCTTGAGAATGTTAAAAATTCAATGAATAACAACCCACTTCGAGGGGGAAACCTCCTTTTACAATATATTCAATCTACTAGGTCTGCTTGGTGTATATAGGATACAAAGGGTACAATTATAATGAAAGGGTACAATGAAGGATTCTATCCTACCTACTAATATAACACTATACATTTACTAATTCAATATCTCAGGATTAATAAGGGGTTTTATACTTAACATGGGATTTATTTAGGGATTAACATGTCCCTTCCCTTAAAAAAAGTGTTTTTCTCAACACTTGACTAATTGTGATTGTTCTGCAATCATAACTCATCTTCCCATGTTGCCTCTTCTATTGGCAGGTTCTTCCATTTGACAAAGCACTCAGTAATTGCTTGATTTAGCAGTCCTGTAATCTCTGGTAAAATAGTTTGTACTAGGATCTTGTCACTGATTATCTTATTTAATCAAGAAACATGGAAGACTGGATGTACACGTGAATATGGAGGCAACTCCAATTGGTAAGACATACTTCTAATTCATTGCAACACCTTATAGGGGCCATAATATTTGGGTGCTAATTTTGTGTCCTTCTTTTGTTGCTTGAGGGACATATGTTATATGGTTGTAGCCTAAAAAATATCCAATCCCCCACTTCAAATTCCCTTTCACTGTGATGTTGATTTGCTTGTTTTTTCATCCTATTTTGTTCCATAACCAAGTTGTCATTCAATAGTTTGAGAACCTCTTATTGGTGCCCTATGTGGTCCTCCACTACTTGAACCTTTGTAGCCCCTTTCAAGGGTGATGTGATGGATGGAAGATGTGCCAGAAATGGGGACATTTTTTTATGAAATATGGAAGGATGTGTTGTACCACCATTTTACTAAGAGAAACCACTTGATCCATTGTGTCTATTTATTATATGCAAAGCAACAAAGATATCCTTCTAGACATTTATTCACAATCTAGTTTTTCCCATCGGATTGATGATGGTAAGATTCAAGCCATGAGCCAATTGAGTACCCAAACAAGAAAACAATTAAGTCCAAAAATTTCCAGTGAAAATTGGATCTCAGTCACTTACAATAAACTTTGTGACTCCATGTAGCTTTTGAATTGTTTCGATGAATGCTACACCTATTGTTATTTATTTAAAGGATGAGAAAGAGAAAAAAAATGGGCATACTTTGTCAGTCGATCCTGTAAATGTGTTGAACCTGCACATAATAGATATAGCTAAAAAAAATTACACGCATTTGCAGAGAGAAAAGGAGAAAGAAGAAGGAGAGAAAGAATGAAAGAATTCTCATTAAGCGTTAGAGTAATGAATAATTTACACATGATATACTCTGTATAGCTCAATGAGAGCACACTGGAGGTGAACCAATGCGCCATAGTGGTGGTCTAAAGTGATCTAGACACACACCAACAGTTACGGTAGTGAACTGCCACCTAGTCTAGTCTCTCAGGCAGTTACGGGAGTGAACTGCCACCTAGTTGAGTTAACTAGTCAACTAGTCTTCAATTAACTGACTGAACAGAGAGTAGAAAGGATTTAACTCAGGGAATCAAGGATAATGCACCAATCTGGTGATGATACCAAGGCAA
>JASDQU010948437.1:0-23607 GCA_032191745.1 Picea mariana
CAGCACAAGATACAACGACACCCATGGCTAACGAATGGGCAGCCGGTGAAGAATCCCTCATTTCTCTTCTTAAATTGATGAGTAAAACAGACAATAATTCCTGCGAGATATCATCACTTTCATCCAAAGCGAATCCCATGATCCTTTTCATGGAATCATATACATCTGTAGAATATGCATGCTGAGAAACAGCAGCCAAAAAATGCTTGAACATCTTAAGGAAGAGGTCGTTCAATTCAAGGTTCACCATGACTGTGGTCAGCTGGACGTCTTCAACAATCTTCAGAATGAAAATCCTCCTTGCAAAGGAGGGACTGTTCATGTCCCCGAGATCTCGGAAACTTTCTACAATGAGCTCTAATATTTCTTTCATTACATCATCGTTGTATGGCTCTTTGGGTGCTGTTATTTTGGTGATTTGGCTGAGACAATTGAGGACCAGCAGCCTCACATCGCTGTCTTGGTGCCTGAGAATGTGTGGTTGTACCAGTGTATTCTTTGATGGGCGCATTGCACGGCGCATTGGCAGAAACATTGGTCGACCATGTATTTGTTTCACCATGGATAAACAAAGCTCCACTTTTTCTAAGGATTGAAGTAGCCCAGTGCCCGAGCGAGCTGCATGTTCCAGCTGCTTCCCTGCTTCTAACAGTCTACGCTGGAATACTTCCACATCCACACCCGTCATTTCGTCTTCCCGTTCAGCTGCAGAGGAAAAATGTATCAATCAAGCAGAATGAAGACAAGAGTATATGTATACTAATAAAGTCCATGATTTTGAATTTGAGGTGACGTAATAGTCGGCTCATATCAATATAATTTATGTTTGTGTTTCATAAATTTCAATTATATCATTAATATATGTCATATGGTTGAGGGAGGGATCTATTGTCCCCAAAAAAACAAGAGGTAATATATATCAATTAATTTATGTTTGTGTTTCATAAATTTCAATTATATCATCAATATATGTCAGTAATATGGTTGAGGGAGGGATCTGTTGTCTCAAAAAAAAAAAAACAACAAGAGGTAATATATATCAATTTTGTATTATGAAAATAATAATAATAATAATTTAGTTTAGGTGGTTGGGTTGGGTAGTAAGTTTGTTGTCTTATCTATTTAGGTTCAATTTTCACAAGTAGACATGTTGGTCGCTTGTTTTAAGGTTAGAAAAGTAGATGCCCCTTAGGATAGAGATTTCTAATGGACCTTGAAATGTGTGGGTTCTTATTAAATCATAGATTTCATAAGTTTCATGTTGGACTTTTAACACAAGTTCATCTTAACTTTTATTATTATTATTATTATTGTTATTATTATTACTCATTTACAAGGCATTTGATGGATCTTCGGATTGTGTAATATTAAATACAATATACAATACACACTGTCAAAATATTACTTATAAATGGGAAACTTAGAAAGTTGTAACATTTTTTTAATTGTTGAGGTGATGGAATAGGTACATATATATAGTTGGGGTGGGTGTAATGGTTAAGAATATGTGTTTCCTCCTAAGAAGTCACGGGCTCAAATCCAAAAGGGGTTAGGGTATGTATACCTCCATAGACTTTAGTAGTCAAATCGTTGTGCGGAGAGAGTCCCTTGTCCCACAAACAAGGGGATCTCATACACAAATTTGATGTTTGAATCCCTTGTCCCACAAACAAAATACCCCTTCACACTAATATACAGTAAAGAAATGATGTCATGCCATCACATATCATACCCACATATA
This sequence comes from Picea mariana, assembly GCA_032191745.1. Lineage (NCBI taxonomy): Eukaryota > Viridiplantae > Streptophyta > Pinopsida > Pinales > Pinaceae > Picea > Picea mariana. The sequence goes on from JASDQU010948437.1 coordinate 1,742, forward strand.
GAGAGATCATTGTTTTTATTCCACTCAAACCCACCTATTATATATTCCTTGGAGATTTCAACAATTTGTTAATTTTTCATATTGCAAGGGTGAGAGTCGAAAACATTTTATTCTAAGGCAAGGCTATGGGGTAATCTATGGCATCATTATAATATTTCTTGCACAACATGACCTATTAGGTGCATTTTCCTTTATTAATGTGTTATGATTTTATGCAGTAAGAGACGGTGTTAGAATATTAATGAGGAGATAATTTTATGGAGTAAGAGATGGTGCTAGAATATTAATGAGGAGTTGATTTTATGGAGTAAGAGATGGTTCTAGAATATTAACAAGGATCTCCTTTCTTATGGTGCAAGGAGCCCCTTCCAATAAAAAATAATTGATATAAATTTGTCATATCTAACTTTATTTTATGGGCATGCATAGTTATAATAGTTTAATGGTATTGTTCATAAAAAAAAATGTAGTTAGAACTTTAAATTCACGACTAAATCATCTGAAATGGTAGGGTCAGAAAGAATCATAATACCATAACTACATAATAATGCACAAGGGGAAACACACAATACTCTTCAACCAAGTTAATCAAGTGATAACCAATCTCGATTGGTTCACCTTCAAACAAATCCCAACAGCTTCAACTTCTACATTAACAAGCAAGAAATTCAAAATTTCCCAGTGCACAGTCATTAGCCCCCCTTTTTCTTCATGTCCATGTACTATAACCAAGACCTATGCTCCATCGCTCACCTTCTTTTCATATGACCATGCACTAGAACCTTGGGCATGGACCGGAGCGATATTTTGTACGGAAAGTTTTCTCTACCAAACAATAATGTGGTAGCGCGGAATAATTTCGACCCTTGATCAAATGAAATGATCAATGGTCCTGGTGAAGGAGCCAATGCTCCGACATGCTATTAATCGTCGATCCTATGGATCAACTCTAGATCGTCCATCCAACACAAACATAATAGAACTATGGGCCAACCAAATGTCGACGTCAGCTTGACGATCACTAGATCAGGATTATGGAGAGTTACCACAAGCACAAACCCCACACGTCTGATGCCTGATGGAATATGGACCATAGATCTCCACTTCACAGACTTAATCTTTGTAATTCATTTCTTTCCACAGGTGCGTTGGATATGGACCTCACTCAAACTCCAATTGAACTCCACTTCAAATGTAAAGGTGACATGTATGCCAGACCACTGCTATCGAACATAAACACTAAATAAGCACTCTAGAAAGTTCCAACAACCGATCTTCATGATTATCTAGTCATTTATCTCAAACTTCTTTATTTAATCTAGACCTTCCAAAACCTTAATGAAATATTCGTTTATCTCAATCGCCAAATTAATCCTGGTCGTCCAATAAGGTAATCAGAGTATATAGGGTCTTGACGCTTTCCTTGATTCAAGTCTACAACTACTCTATGCTATCATTTTCACCTGCAAACATAAGAGATATCTCTAGTCTATCCGGGTATGCTATACATAGCATTCAACAATTCAAACACATAAAATAACAAATCCACAAGATTGGATATTTATTATATCTGCGAAGGAATAGAGTTACAGAGGGAAGCTTGTCTTTCGGATCAATTCAACCTCTGTCATGACAACCGCTCACTCTTTCTTACACTATTCTTCCACTATTTCTCTCTTTAATATAATTGATATCAGATCGATCCAATCCTTAGAAACAGGATTGTATCCACCCAAATTTGCACAATCACCCTAATTATCTTAAAACAATTGATTATGATCCATAAATTCATAAATATAGAATCGAATCCAAACCAAATTCCTAACATATCTAACTATTCTACCTCTACCACATTCGTGGAAAAACTTTCTTATTCTAGAACAACCTAGACTATTACAATTCTAGAAACTAATTAAAATCAATACAATGAGGAAACCAACTTCCTCTCAAAGTAATCCTAAGACCTTATAGAGGTCAAAGACTAAGTTGTAGACGATGCTCTTGCATCAAACTTCTGAGAAAGAAAAGACCGGTTCTAGGGTTTGTTGTAGTAGGTCTTCAATACTGGTATCATACTTAGATATTTTTGTTGTTGTCATCCACATGACATCTTCAAGTAGTTTTCCATTCTACTTGACCAAGTATTGAAATTATTCCTTGTCTCACGTCACCTTTTGGTATAAGATAGATTCAATTTGTTTCTCATGTTCTACAGGTAGTTTCTTCTCCTAGTCAATGGTCTAAATGTTGTTGCTATCAAGTGCATCTGTGAAATTTTTTATTGTTTCCTTAAAAGGGTACATTCTGATACATTAAAAATTGTAGAAATTCCAAGGTTACTTGGAAGTTCTATTTTATAAGCATTTGAAGAAAATTTCCTCAATATTTTACATGGTACAACATTTTTGAGCTTTAATTTGTTTTATTCCCCTATAGGAAACTTTTATTTTCTGAGGTGTTCGATGACCAAGTTTCCAACTTCAAAATCCATTTGCCTTCTCTTCAAATCTTCCTTTTGTTTTTACTTGTTGTTGCTATCATGTAGCTATTGTTTGACCTTGTCCTGCAATTCCTGCATGGTTACTGAAATATCCTCACCTTTAACACTTCTACTTTGTTATTTTCCTATATTCCTTAATTCATAAATTCCTCTAGGATGCATTCCATACAAAATATGAAAAGTACTTAACCATGTTCTTCTATTAGATGAATCATTATATGCAAATTATGCTTGACATGCAAGTACCTAATCCTAGTATTTATGATGCAGGAGCATCGCCAGTATCAAGCGAGCGTGGGACAAATGACATTTCATTTTGGCACATGTTGAAAATGTTTGAATTGTTTTGAAAGTTTGGATGGGAAGACATTAATGTAATAATTAAGAGAGTGTGTACTTCCATATTGTAAACAGATCTTGAGCGATCCACTCTCATCTGTAAGGTGAAAAGGCATTTATAGGCAGTTAATGTAAGTAGGTAGAATTAAATGCAGATTAGATAGTTTAGAGTGTAGGAGGGAAAACCGACTATAGACACCCTCATCTTGTATCATTTGTAATATTAACATTATCAATTCATAATAGAGCATAGAGAAAAAAGAAGCAGAGAGTTGTGTAGAAGAGGCCATGTACAAAAGTTCTGATATTAATATATGAAGCTTTGATTCAGACTCATGGTGTTCTAATACTTTCTGTGTATGCATGTTGAATGTTATGCTCATGGTTATTTTACTCTTTCTGTTGTACATTTGTTTTTATGCTATGTATGTATGATTTTATGTTAAGTATTTGAAGTCTGAGAGAGTAAGGGAATGAGTTCAATTGTTTCTCTATCTGAGCAAGAGTTCCTGCAAGGAGTGTAGTGAAACGTCCTCAATGAGTGCGTCGACGGGTTCAGAGTTCAATTCTGAAAAGCTCGGGAGGGATACCGTTGTTCTCACCTTTCGCAGAAGTGCAAAATCAGGCATAGAAGCCATGCAAGGTGTGCGTAGGCTGGTTGAAAGCTCATAAATTGTCAACCGAGAGAAGAGTTGAATGACTACTATCACAAGGGGAGTGCATAGGGTCGAAGAAACCAAATACTCAGAAGTATCTGAAGGGTTGCCGCAAGAAGTGCGCGCAGGAGTTTTTTTTTGAAGACTCGAAATTGTGAAAGAAGCTCAGGAGAGTTAGTGCTTGTAAACTGTTCAAAGGAAGGTAGAAATTAAACCTGTTTGAAGGGAGACAAAGCAAATTTTGTTTCACAGAGGTCAATTTCTAGCGAAAGAACGTCTATTCTTTTCGTAGAAATTCTCAAGAGAAGGATTGGGTGGTCAAAATTCTCTGTGGAGAATTTGCGAAGTCCCGAGAGCCGTTAGCTCTTGCAGAGGAGCAAGAGGAGTTAAGGTGATTGTTTTCCGAAGTATAAGCTTAGGAGATATGGGGTCGTAGATCCAAGCCAACGAGGGTCATTGGATTACTCGTGAACTTTCATTTCAGAGCTCAGAGGTTTGAAGAGGCAGAAGAATTCACGTCCAAAGATAGAGGACAACAGAGTGGACAGGTGGCGTACTTGTCAAGAAGTGAAGTCAAATTCATTGACAATTTCGGGAGTTCGTGGGTTGGAGAACCGAAATCTTAGCATTAATATTCGTGAAATTGCAAAGTCTAAAATCCCGAAAAGGCGAAAATTTTCATTGTGGGGCCAACACTGTAAACATGTCGGAATTCAACATTTCGGCATTTCGGGGAATAGGAGAGCGGGATATTTGTTCCAGGATTCCTGAAATCGTGAAACACGATATAAGTGTGGGAGATAACGAGGCCTACATTTCGGCGAATCGGCCATTCGGGTTTCGAAAGTCGAAGAGTCGAGACACTCAGCAGCAAGAGTTGCAAAGTCGTGATATGTGACGTTCTGAAATAGTGAAGGACGTGATCACATAGTGGATCAGATAATTTGAATTGGTGCTTAGCGTTTGTGCACGTGGCTCAATTCATAAGGACCTATGGTGACACCATTGTAGGTGTGTTTGATTTCCCGAAAAGGAATCAAAGAGTCAGTTAGACTCAAAGGGAAGAAAAAGAGTGATCCTGCACGGACCTTAACCTGAGGGTTGGGGGTCTGCATCATTTGGTATCAGAGCATAGGAAAATTTTCTTTTCTTTCTGTAGCAAGGAAAGGAGGAAAGATTTTTAGCCATGCCACTGAGAAGAAGAGACAGGCAAACACTCGATTCACCATAGGAAAGGGAAATGCCAAGAAGGAGGGGTAGACAATTACTTGATCCACTAGGGACAAGAGAGATGCATGAACTATGTGCCAGGCTTGATGCCATGGAGACAGCACAGAGGCGCATAGTCAGTGTTGGGGATCTCAGTGATTCTAAAAGTGAAAATGAAGCCGAACATGAAGGAGAATAAGTTGCAGCAGAAGATGTAGAAAATGAACACCTATTTAGGGCAGTTGCAAGGATAGGTGCTAGAAAAAAAATGGACATTCGAGTATATGAGGGAAACCTGGATGTTGAAGAACTTCTAGACTGAATTAGAGCTCTGGACACGTATTTTGATTTGAAAAGTGGTTATCATCAAATTCGTATGAGAGAAGGTGATGAATGGAAGATAGCCTTCAAGACTAACGAAGGGTTGTATGAATGGCTTGTTATGCCATTTGGCTTAACAAACGCGCCAAGTACCTTCATGAGATTGATGAATGAAGTCCTGAAGGATTTCATCGAAAAATTTGTCATTGTATATCTTGATGACATACTGATTTTTAGTAAGACAAAGGCAGAGATCTGAAACATTTGGCTACAGTGATGCAGAGGCTACAACAAGAGAAGCTGCCGATAAATATGAAGAAATCCTCATTCATGAAGACAGAGCTCATTTATTTGGGTTTTGTTATTTCTGCAGATAAGTTGAAGATGGATCCAGATAAAGTGGAGGTGATTAAAAATTGGCCATCACCAAAGAGTATCTTTGAAGTTCGAAGTTTTCATGGATTGGCTAGTTTCTACAGAAAATCCATCAAGAATTTCAATGGAATTAGCGCACTTATGATGGACACAGTGAAGAAAAGACATAAATCTTTTCACTGGATAGAAGAAGTAGAGAAAAGCTTCAATTTGTTAAAGAGGAAGATTATTGAACAACCAATTCTGGTGTTGCCAGATTTCAATAAGACGTTTCAGGTCAGGTGTGACACTAGTGGTTTTGCAATTGGAGCGGTTTTGAGTCAAGATGACAGGCCAATCACATACTTTAGTGAGAAAATGAATGAGGCGAAGGTTAAGTACTCCACGTATGACAAAGAATTTTATGCGTTCATACAAGCACTGAATAAGTGGAGGCACTACTTGATCCCTAAAGAGTTCGTTTTGTATAGTGATAATCATGCCTTACAATTTGTAACTCAGCAGGATAAATTGAACCAGAAGCATGCAAAATGGGTTGAATACATGCAGAATTTTACTTTTGTAATTAAACATATTTCAGGAATTGCTAACAAATTTGTTGATGCTTTGAGAAGGAAATGTTTGCTTATGCAGGAGTTCAGAGTCAGAACTTTGGGTTTTGATAACCTCAAGGATATGTACAGAGATGATCCAGATTTCGAAGAGGCGTATGAGGCATCTGAGAATCCAGTTCTCAGAGATAGAAGTTAATGGGTTGAATATATGATCCAATATGGATTATTATTCAGAGGCAATCAACTATGTATTCCAAAATGCTCCATGAGGGAGAATCTACTGAAAGAGAAACACAGTGGAGGATTGGCTGGACATTTCGGTCATGATAAGATGTTATCGAAGTTGAATGGATCATATTTTTGGCCAGGAATGAGAGAAGACGTCAAAAGATTTGTGGACAGATGCAGAATTTGTCAGCACACAAAGGGAAGAAAACAAAACACAGTATTATATCATTCGTTACCCATACCAGAGAGGCCGTGGGATGCAGTAAGCATGGATTTTGTGTTCAGATTGCCAAGGACACAAAGAGGGTTTGATTCAATCTTTGTGGTAGTGGACAGATTTTCAAAAATGGCACACTTTATACCATGTCAGAAAACTAGCAACGCAACTCACATTGCGAACCTGTTTTTCAAAGAAGTTGTCAAACTTCACGGCTTACCAAGGAGTATAGTTTCATATCGAGACACCAAGTTTGTGGGACATTTCTGGAGGACTTTATGGAAGAAGTTGGGGATGATTTTTTCCTTTAGCTCAGCTTATCATCCTCAGATGGATGGGCAGACAGAAGCTGTGAACAGAAGCTTGGGAGATTTACTAAGGAGCCTAGTGACTGAACACCACAGTCAGTGGGATCACATTCTGCCACGGGAATTTTCTTATAATGATTCAATCAATAGAAGCACGAGGCATAGTCCATTTCAGATTGTTTATGGAATGCAACCCAAGGGAGTTTTTGAACTGAAAGATTCAGAACAAGATGAAACTAGAAGTGCTAGTGCAGAAGATTTCACAGAAGCAATGAAAGAACTTCACGGCCAAGTGAAGAAGCGATTGCAGAACTCAAACCAAGAGTATAAACGCAGAGAAGATCAACACAGGCGACAACTTCAGTTCTAAGTTGGTGATTTGATTCTTGCATACTTGAGGAAGGAAAGGTTCCCAAGGGGAACGTATAACAAGCTAAAGATGAAGAAGATTGGACCATGTAAGATCATAAAGAAATTTGGGGTAAATGCATATGAGATTGAATTACCTGAGGGGATCGAAATTTCACCGATATTCAACATCTTAGATTTGTACCCTTGCAAAGCTGGAAAAGCAGGAGCAGACAGTGAACAGACCGAGGTTCAGTGGGCTAAACAAATTCCTGTAGCTGAAAAGCCACAGATGGAGAGAATACTTGACAAGAGAGTCAGCAAGAGGACCAGAAGAAAAGCGTACTTTGAATACTTGATCAAATGGAAGGGACATCCAGTTGAATATGCTAGCTGGGAGAATGAAATAGAAATTCAAAAACATGGATAGACAGTGCAAGAACTCATGAACAGGATTCCAATGAAAATTTTCAAGCGAGGGAGTATGATGCAGGAGCATTGCCAGCAGCAAGTGAGCGTGGGACAAACACCATTTCATTTTGGCACATGTTGAAAATGTTTGAATTGTTTTGAAAGTTTGGATGGGCATACATTAATGTAATAATTAAGAGAGTGCGTACTTCCATATTGTAAATAGATCTTAAGTGATCCTCTCTCATCTATAAGGTGAAAATGAATTTATATGCATTTAATGTAAGTAGGTAGAATTAAATGAAGATTAGACAGTGTAGAGTGTAGGAGGGAAAACTAACTATAGACACCCTCATCTTGTATCATTTGTAATATTAACATTATCAATTGAGAATAGAGCATAGAGAAAAAAGAAGCAGAGAGCTGTGTAGAAGAGGCCATGTACAGAATTTCTGAGATTAATATATGAAGCTTTGATCCAGACTCATGGTGTTCTAATACTTCCTGTGTATGCATGTTCAATGTTATGCTCATGGGTATTTTACTCTTTCTGTTGTACATTTTATTTTATGCTATGTATGTATGATTTTATGTTCAGTATTTGAAGTCTAAGAGAGTAAGGGAATGAGTTTCAATTTTTTCTCTATCTGAGCAAGAGTTATTGCAAGGAATGCAGTGAAATGTCTGCAAGGAGTGTGTCGACGGGTTCAGAGTTCATATCTGAAAATCTCAGGAGGGATACTTTTGTTCTCACCTTCTGCAGAAGTGAAAAATCAGGCATAGAAGTCGTGCAAGGTGTGCGTAGGCTGGTTGAAAGTTCAGAACTTGTCAACCAAGAGAAGAGTTGAAGGACTATTGTCACAAGGGGAGTGCACAGGGTTGAAGAAACCAAATACTTAGAAGTATCTAAAGGGTTGCCACAAGGAGTGCGTGCAGGAGTTTTTTTTTTAAGACTCGAAATTGTGAAAGAAGCTCAGAAGAGTTAGTGCTTGTAAATTGTTCAAAGGAAGGTAGAAATTAAACTTGTTTGAAGGGAGACGGAGCGAATTTTGTTTCGCAGAGGTCAATTTCTAGCGAAAGAACATCTTTTCGTTTCGTAGAAATTCTCAAGAGAAGGATTGGGTGGTCGAAATTCTCTGTGGAGAATTTGCAAAGTCCTAAGAGTCGTTAGATCTTACAGAGGAGCAAGAGGATTTAAGGCAATTGTTTTCTGAAGTATAATCTCAAGAGAGATGGGGTCGTAGATCCAATCCAACGAGGGTCGTTTGATTACTCGTGAACTTTCATTTCGGAGCTCGGAAGTTTGAAGTGGCAGAAGAATTCATGTCCAAAGATAGAGGACAACAGAGTGGACAGGTGGCGTACTTGTCAAGAAGCGAAGTTAGATTCGTTGACCATTTCAGGAGTTCGTGGGTTGGAGAACCGAAAGCTTAGCATCAGGATTCGCAAAATTGCGAAGTCTGAAATCCCGAAAAGGTGGAAAGTTCCATTATGGGGCCAGCACTGTAAACGTGTCAAAATTCAGCATTTCGACATTTCGGCGGATAGGAGATCAGGATATTTTTTCCAGGATTCCCGAAATCGTGAAACACGATATAAGTGTGGGGGATAACGAGGCCTACATTTTGGAAAATCAGCCATTCGGGTTTCAGAAGTCGAAGAGTCGAGACACTCGGCAGCAGGATTCGCGAAGTCGTGATATCTGACGTTTTGAAATAGTGAAGGACGTGATCACATAGTGGATAGAAGAATTTGAATTGGTGCTTAGCGTTTGTGCACGTGGCTCAATTCATAAGGACCTTTGGTGACACCATTGTATGTCTGTTTGATTTCCTGAAAAGGAATCAAAGAGTTAGTTAGACTCAAAGGGCGAAAAAAGAGCGATCTTGCACAGATCTTAACCCAAGGGTTGGGGGTCTGCATTAATTTGGGATGTTCACTTACCAGACATCTCAAAATATTTCCCAAGATTCTATTTACCACCTTTGTTTTCCCATCAGTTTGTGGGTGGTATTTTAACTAATGGTGAGATTGGTCCCTAAGTTTTTCCACAAGGTTCTCCAAAACTGACCCACAAATTTTGTATCTCTGTTAGAAACAATGTTTTTTTGCAATCCATGCAGTCTAACAACTTCTTTAAATAAAAAATTTGCAATGTTAGTTGCATCATTGGTCTATTTACAAGCTATAAAGTGTGTCATATTTGAAAGTCTATTAACAACCACATAAATTGAATCATTACATTGTTGTGGTCTTGGAAATCCTAATACAAAATCCATACTTACAGAGTCCCATGGTTAGTCTAGGATTGGAAATGGATAATACAATCCATTATTTTGTCTCTTTCATTTTTCATATTGACAAACTCTACATCTTTCAACAAATTTCTTAACATCAGTCTACATGGCAGGCCAGAAATAAAATGCACTTAGTTGAGAAAATGTTTTATCTTGTTAAAAAAATTTGCTAAGCCACCACTGTGCTTTTCTTTCAATATATTTTCCCTCATTGAACACCTTGGAACACATAATTTATTGCCTTTAAACAATAATCCTTCTTGAATCATGTAATCTAACCATGGATTTTTGTCTCTATTTACTGAATTTTCACAAACTGCAAAAACATCCTTAAAATCTACATCATCCTTATACATTTCTTTCATCCCATCAAAACCTACAACATTTACTTGAAAGTCTTGCAAAATCAAACTAACTATTCTCAATGCATCTGCCACTTTATTTGATTGTCCACTTAAGTGCTTTATAAAAAAAGTGAAATTTTGCAAGAACTCAATCTATTTAGCATGTCTCTGATTTAATTTCATTATGTTGCTAATACACTACAAGGCATGATTATCATTGTAAAGAACAAATTACTTTGGCATGAGGTTATGTCTCCACTTCTTTAATTCTTGAATAATTGAATAAAAATCTTTGTCATATGAGAATATTTTTGCTTTGCTTCATTTAATTTCTCACTAAAATAAGCAACGGGTTTCTTTTCCTGACTTAGAATAGCTCATATTGCAGCTCCACTTGCATCACACTCAATTTGAAATAGTTTATTAAAATCAGGAAGTGCTAAAATTGGTTGTTTTGTTATCTTCTTCTTTAGAAATTTAAAACTTTTATTAGTTTTTTATGTCCACTTAAATGATTGTTTTGTTCCTTTAATACTTTATATAATTGGAGCACATGTCCCACTAAAATTCTTGATGAATTTTCTATAAAATCTTGTCAAGCCCTGGAAACTTCTTATCTCAAAAGAATTATTTAGATTAGGCCAATTTATTATAGCCTTTACCTTTTCTTGGTCCATCTTAAAGCCTTCTCTAGATATCACAAAGCCTAAATAAATCAATTATGTCTTCACAAAACTACACTTTTTCACATTGATCAATAGTTTCTATTGTTGAAGTTTATCTAAAACCAACATGTGGTGTCTCAAGTGTTCTTCTCTAGACTGATTGTAAATTGAAATATCATCCAGATAAACTATAAAAAACTTACCAATGAATTCTCTAATTACTTCATTCATGAATCTCATAAAAGTACTGGGGGGATTTGTAAGTCCAAAGGGAATTACAAACCATTCATACAATCCATCATTTGTTTTAAATGTTGTTTTCCATTCAACCCCTTCTCTAATTTTGATTTGGTGGTATCCACTTTTCAAATCCAATTTTGAAAAATACTTAGCACCACTCAAGAAATCCATCAAATCATCAATCATGGGTAATGGAAATCTATACCTGATTGTAATTTTTTTGATAGATCTGGAGTCTGTGCACATTCTCCATCCTCCATATTTGTTTGGACTTACAATTGTAGTGACTGCACATGGGCTCAAACTTTCTCTGACTAGACCTTTGTCTAATAGTTCCTGAATCTAATTTCTTATTTCTCCATTCTCCCATGGGGTCATTTGATATGTTTTTTTATTTGGAGGTTTTCCCTTGGAATTAGATCAATCTAATGATTGATACTTCTTACTGGAGGTAATTCATTTGGTAATTCATCAATCATAATGTTAGAAAATTCATCCAATAAGTCTTTAAAATCTTCAAGTAGATCATTTAGATTTGTGCTAGTGAGAATTACCTTTTGTTACCAATCATGGAAAAATGTACCTCTTCTTTTTAATATCTCATAGAAGTTCTTTTCCACTGATCAATAGGACCTTTGGATTGTTTTCTTTGGTTGCTCCTTCATCCTTCAATGGGAAGAGAGTGTGTTTTTCTCCATCTTTCTCAAAAGTGTATGTATTGTTCCTTACATCATGTAATCCTTTTATATCATATTTCCAAGTTCTACCTAGAAAAACATGACACACATCCATAGGAATAACATCACAAAGTACCTTGTCTTTATAATTTTAAATCTAAAATTCCACTTCACATTGTTCATTCACTAACCGTTGATGTCCCTTTCGTAGCCATGACACCTTATAGGGAACATGGTGTATTTTCTTCTTCAAAGCCAATTTCTCAACCATTTATGTAGACACCAAATTATCAGTACTTCCACTATCAATAATAAGCTTACTAAATTTACCTTTACTTTTGAAGACAATTATGAAGAGTGTTTTCCTCTGTGCAGGTTCCTCAATCTCTTTGTGTGGTTTCAACAATACCCTCTTCATCAGTAGGGATTCTCCAACTTCTGGTGCATTCTCATGTACATATGACTCTACACTTTCTCCTTTTGCTTGAACAATATTTTCATTTCCTTTGTTGGTGGAATCATTTTTTGGACATTCAAATTATCTATGTCCAAACGTATTGCATCTAAAGCATCTAATAGAATATCCCTTACCTCTTTGATAAGGTCTTATCCCTCTTAAATCACCACCTCTTGGTGATTTTTTTTGTTTATATGAGTTGTTTCCTTTCTCTTTTGGTGTTGAATAACTTCCTTTGTTACTTTTTTCCCCTCTGCCTCTTACTGGACCACGACCTATGTTTCTTTGAATCTGCTTCCTTGCCAATTTTTCTTCTACCTTAGGAGAAAATTGATATGCTTCTTCAACATTTTTAGGAGATAATCTACCAATTTCCTCTTGAATCTCATATCTTATCCCATTAATATATGTAGCAACTTTCTCAGGATTCTCTTCTATATGACCAACTCTTATGTTCAATTTATAAAACTCTTTAGTGTATTCTTTGACTAACATACCTCTTTGTTTCAAATTATGCATTTTTCTAAAAAGATTAAGATGATAATCATAAGGCATAAACTTACCTTTCAATTTTGCAACCATCATGTCCCATCTTTTAATTCTTGACTTGCCTTTGTTCTTCCTCTCAACTTGTACTCCATCCCACCAAAGAAATACATGTCCTTTCATCTTTTTCATAGAAAATTTTATCTTTTCCTCATCACGAATATTTTCATATTCAAAGTACTTGTCCATAGTAGTGATTTTCATTTGTATTCAGGTTGCCTTCATAAAATGGCACTTCCATTCTTGTCCTATAGATAACTCCCATGATAGCTCTAACTATTCTTTCTTCAACTCCATCTTCTTAGGGCTCTATTCCTTCAGCTTCTGCAACTTATTCGTCTTCTTCATTGGCATATCCAAGGTCATCACCTCTTTGTTGGGAAACTTCCATTACTTCCAACGTTTCTTGGAGGTTTCTCATTTCTTTAATGACTTCAGCATTAGCAACATGTCTTCCTTGACCTCGGCCTCTTCCTCCTTGTATTTTGAAGGCCATCTACAATTATCACTCCTGGATGTTGTGCACTCTGATACCAAAATGATAACCAATCTGAACTAGTTCACCTTCAAACAAATTCCAACAGCTTTAACTTCTTTGTTAATAGGAAAGAAATTCAAAATTTCATGGTACACAATCGTTATCCCCCCTTTTTCTTCATGACCAGGAGCTAGAACTAGGACCTATACCCCAGTGCTCACCTTGTTTTCATATAATCACACGCTAGAACCTTGGGAAAGGACTGGAGGGATACTCTATATCAGAATTTTTCTCTACCAAACAATAATCTAGGGGCGTGGAATAATGTCGATCATTGATCAAATGAAATGATCAACAATCCAGGTGAAGGACCCGAATCTTTGGCATGATATTAATCATTGATATTACGACTCAACTATGGATCGTCGATCCAACCAAAACGTAATATAATTGTAGGCCATCCAAATGTTGACATTATATTGTCGATCACCAGATCAGGCTTATTGAGATTTATACAAAACCCACGCGTCCAACACCCAATGTCCGATGGAATACAGACCATAGATCTCCACTTCACAAACTTTATCTTTTTCCTTCATTTCTTTCCATAGGTACAATGGATATGGACCTCTCCCAAGCTGCAATATAACTTCACTGCAAATGTAAAGGTGACACATATGTCGGACCACCGGTATCAGACTTAAAAACCAACTAAACACTCTGGAAAGTTTCGGCAACCGATCTTCACGATGATTTGATTTTTTGATCACAAACTTCTTGATTTAATATGGATCATCCAACACCTAAACGAAATCTCCATTGATCTCAATTGCCAGGTTAATCATGGTCATCCAATAAGGTAACCAAAGTATACAGGGTCTTGATGATTTCCTTGTTTCAAGCCTGCAACTACTCTACAATATCCTTTTAACCTTCAAACATAAGATATATTTCCAATCTATCCAGGTAGACTATACATAGCATTCAACAATTCAAACGCATAAAATAGAAAATCCACAATCTCATATATTTATTCTATCTGTGAAGGAATAAATTTACATGGGGAATCTCATCATTTGGGTCAATACAAAATCTCTCACACAACCTCTCACTCTTACTTACACTATCCTTCCATTGTCTCTCTCTTTAATAAAATCGATATCATATCGATCCAATCCTTAGAGACAGGATCATATCTACCCAAATTTACACAATCACCCTAATTAGCTAAAAACAATTGATTCTCATTTAAAAATATAGAATCAGATCCGAACCAAATTCCTAACATATCTAACCCTTCTACCTCTACCACATTTGTGGCAAAGATGACTTATTCTTTAACAACATGGACTATTACAATTCTGGAAAATAATTAAAATCAATACAATGAGGAAACCAACTTCCTCTCATTGAGTTCCTAAGACCTTCTAGAGGTCAAATACTAAGTTGTATAATATGCTCATGCATTATCAAGATGGCATAAAAAATGCATAAATGTAAAATACCTAAAACCCTTAATCTTTCTTTGCACTCCAAGAAGGTAGTTGATCATACTCTAGATCCTTTGAACATGTGTTCAATTGTAAAGGGGGAATCATACCTAAGGGTTTATCTTCCATGCAACCAATGCAACCACCTTCATAGGTGTTTCCTCTTGAGTGGGGTTCCATCTCAATGAGGTGAAAAAGTCACAAAATCACAACAACTCTTAAAGGATCCAACACAATAACTCAAAGGATAACCTAGACAACCTTGAAAAAAAATCATCCTAAGTATAGTGGAGAGGCTGCTAGACTTGTAGAACGTCCACATCCCATTGGATTATCGCATGCAGTGCTATTTTTACCACCTTCATCCTTAGTGATAGAAACCACCCAAGATAGTGGAACCCCCCTAAATTAAATAACTTACTACCACCTTTAGCTAATAATCACAACCAGAATCAGTGGTGGTGTCCTCTTTTACAAAGAACTTACTACCACCTTACAATTTGTAGTAATCGTAACCACATTTGACAGTGAAATCCTTTTATTTAATCCTTAGAAAAAAAATACAAGTAGTCAAGCATCCTAATCTTAAGTACCCCCTAATGTTGTAGGAACACTGCCAACCCATTAATCCACATAAAATTGGTTGGGGTAGTCATAGTTCTTCCCAACCCAATAATAAAATAACCATAGGACACAAGTGAAAAATCAATGGAAACTTCCCCAAAACCAATTCCTTATGAACCAACAAGACCCAACAATAAGCTAATGTCGTATTTAGTAGTCTCAATAAAGGAAAAACCCTTCAAATATTTTTCTCTTGGCTTTTTCCGACTCATGCAAGGACGAATTTGAACTTGAGGGTGAATTTAAAAGTGTCAAGAATAAGGTAAAAGTGAAATCTAGCCCTTTCCCCCTTTACCCTTTTACCCAAGTTGACTTTGGAGGTCATTTTTCACAGCTCTTCCCCTTTCCAAGGCTTTCATAACTTTAGGATATGATAGGATAGTCGTCCTCATTGAGACATGATCCCTTTTCCTAGGTGCATTTCACCTTTTGATTCACCAAAGTTTTCATGCTACATCATATTATTCCATCCAGTATATACATGTATGTACAACAATATCATCATAATCAATCACACAAATTATCTCATAGGTCATAAATCATTTCATCTCATTAGAAAGGCATCAATGTATTCCATATCATAACAAGGTATAATAAGTCACATCATAAGAAGGAATTATAATTCATGTCATAAGAAGGCATATTGAATCACATCATAACAAGGCACCATGAATCACATTATAACAAGGTATCCAACCTAAGTGTGTATCATATGAAGAGGTCATCAAAGCTATATCATCATTATTAGTCAAGAAAAAATAATGAATGCATATATCCATCATGATCAAAAAAATCATATAGATATGTATATGTCTAAACACTTCAAGCATTAAGGTATGATAAGTCTAAACCAAAATCAAAATAAAATTTATAATTATGGGTATTACAATCCTCCCCCACTAACAAGGGCTACGACCTAGAGCCATATCATCCTCAAAAAAATGAGGGTAAATATTCTTCTTCTTTGACTCCAACTACCAATTTTTGTTGTCTTTTTAATAGTGTTTCTAATGGACATTAACCTGGTTTACTACTCAATTGCATAGATGCTCTTGCTTATTGACAAGGATTGCTAGTGGTTCAGTAATAAATTCTCATATTTTCTTCATCTATATAGAATTAAATTCCAACACATGACTAGGATTAGGTACATACTTCTTAAGAAAAGGTACATGAAAGACATCATTAATTTTCACATGTGCTGGTAAGGCCAATTGCTAAGCTACGACACCCATTTGAATCAATATCTCAAAAGGTCCATAATATCAATGTGCCAACATATTCCATTTTCCCAAGCATAACGAACTTCTCTTAGGATTGAATCATATAAACACACTTTCCCCTACCTTGAAACTTCATTCTTTCCTTCTCTTGACTGCATAATTATTTTGTCAATTTTAAGTTGTCTTTACATTCTATTGAACTTACTTCACTATCCTTTCCATCTCCTCCAAAGTATCATGTTATTGAGTTAGACATACTTCCAATTTATTCCAAGTACCAGGGGAGTTTCATTTTCATCTATATATGTATTCAAACAAATTGTTCTTCATATAGTGGTGATACCTATTATTTTTAGAAAAATCTACTAAGGGAAGATAATATTTCCAACTTCTACTTTGATTCATTAATAATAATAATAATCTAATAATAATCTAATTTTAAGTTCATGGCCAAGCCAGACACCAAATTTGTGTATGAGACCCCCTTGTTTGTGGGAAAAGGAACCCCCTCCGTACAACGATTTCACTGCTAAAGTATACGAAGGCATACATACCCTACCCCCCTCTGGATTTGAGCTTGTGACCTCTTAGGATAAAACACATGTTGTTAACCCTTAGGCCCTTTCATGTTGTATGAGCATGTCTTCCAAACTTCTATTGACTCTTTCTATCTTCATGTCTATCTTTGGATGATAGGTTGTGTTGAAACTCAACTTATTGTTCAATCCAATAAACAAACTTTGTTAATATGTGGAAGTGAACCTAGAATCATGATCCATCATTATCACTTTTGATACACCATGCAATATCACCACTTCTTTGATGAAGAAGCGAGCATCATACGCCCAATGAGTAGTATTTGCTAGAATGAAATGGGTTATTTTTCTAATAGGTCAACCAATACTAGTAATGATTCATTATCCCTATAGGTGTCAAGGAATCATGTGATGAAGTCCATAGATATTTATTCCCATTTCTAGGATAGAAATCCCAAGGGATTTAACTTTCTAGTTGGATGTTGATGTTCCACTTGTATCTATTGGATTCTAGGCATTGAGATATGTTATACACAATCATATATAATTTCAATCATAGATAATAGTAAAAGTGTTTCATACTTTGGTATGTCTCCTAATATCCTAAGTGCCCAAAATATGGTGCATCATGTGCTTCACAAAATACTAACCTTCTCAAATCCTTGTGGTCTGGCACATAAATTATGTCCCTCTAAAGAAACACCCCATATTATGACATCTGGTAATCATCATACTTCTTGAATCCTTATTGGTTTAGTCATTTCTTTGCAATAATTTTTTATATACTTGTTTATACCTTTTGTCTTCCTCTAATCACATGTTGATAATTTCTCTTGAGTGTAATAGGGCTTGGGATATTGCACCTATATTCCGTTTTTAGTTCAAAGGAGCTAGTAGATTCTTTTTTCCTTTTATGTGTAGAATATTATAATCATAACTTCTCATGAATTCCACCCAATGTCATTTCCTATCATTCGACTATGGTTAAGTGTGAAAATACTTCAAGCTTCATGATATGTTCAAATACTTCATTGAAACTTCCTAGTGATTAAGTAATGCCACCATGCCTTCAGAGCATGTTCTATTGAGAGTAGTTCCAGATCATGGGTCATGTATTTTTACTCATGGATGTTCAATTTTCTTGACTCATAACTTACTATTATTCCTTCATACATGAGCACACCCCTGATACCTTCCTAGGCTTGCATCAGTGCATACCAAAACATTCCTTATCAAAATACTAAGAAGTATTAATATTGTGGTAGACATGAGGACTTTCTTCAACTCTTGAAACCTTTCCTCACGAAGGGTTTTCTAAAGAATATTGACTCCTTAACCCTATATCTATAATAATGGTTTGGATATATTTGAGATATTCTTCATGAATCTTTAGTAATAACCTACCAATCCCAAAAAAATCAGTACCTCTATTGCATTCTTTGGTGTTGGCCAAATGGAGATGGATTTTGTATTCTTAGGGTCCACCCTTAGCCCTTCTTTTGATATCATGTGTCTGAGTTACTAAATATCTTTATTGAACAATTCACACTTACTTAAGTTATCATATAATTGATTCTATTGCAACTTATATAGAACTATCCAAATGTGTTATTGGTGTTTCTCCTCATTCTTTGAATAAACCAAGATGTCCTCTACAAATACCAGCACAAATTTTTCAAGATACTTCTAGAATACATCATTCATAAATCTCATGAATGCATCTAGGGCATTATTCAATACAAATCATAGGACTAGGAAATCATAATGTCCATACCAATTTCTAAAGGAAATATTTGGTATATCAACTTCACCAACTCCAATATAGTGGTTGATTGATCTTAAATCCAACTTATAAAACAATTATGAATATTTGAGCTAGGAAAAGAGGTCATATATCCAATGTAGAGGATATATATTCTTGATAGTCACTTTATTAAACATTATATATTCAATGAACATCCTGAATGTCCCATCCTCCTTCTTGATGAATAACACAAGTGCTCCCCAAAGTGAGCCACTTGGTTTTATGAATTCTTTCTCCAACAATTCTTGTAGTTGCATCTTAAGTTATTCAAATTCATTGGTTCCCAATTGGTAAGGTTCATTTGATATAGGAGTGGCTCCAAGAATCATATCTATATTATAATTTAATTCTCTAGTCGATAGTAGTCTTGGAAGATATTTTGGAAACACATCAAAACATTTATCAATTATGGGTGATCATCTTTCTTTCATGTTTGCTTTTTTTTCAGATTTGATGATGTGGATGAGATTCCATTACATTTTTTGCACACATTGTGCTTGTCCTGCATTAATGAGATCTACCTTATTATTACAATATTCCTCTCTCCATGGACATTCATATTCATTCCCTCATAGTCCACACACTCAATTTTATTTTCATAACAATCAACTTTATCATTATGGAATTCCAACCAATCTTAACCTATTATTCCATCATAATATCCCAAAGCTAATTCATGAAAACACACTTCAGTATTAAAACCTACCAAAACTATTATAAATCAATCATTTCTTGATTGATCCACTCTGTAGCATTGTTTTCCATCTATACCTTCCAAGGATCCTAAAAAAAATTGGTGCTTAGCTTTCACTTAGCCACCATTATGGGGGATATAAAATTGTGGGTACTTCTTGTATCAATCAAGAAAATGGAAGGTAGGTTGGAAATGATAATTTTAATTGAATAAGGAAATCTCATTACTCTACCGACTAGTGTTTAAATGTTGCAAAGAATATTCCTCTTACTGCACCTTCCTCCTTGAGACCCAAATGGTTCACTATTCCTTTTTGTGGATTTTTCCTTTTTGAACACTAGTACGAATTGTGTCCTTGTCCTCCACACTGATAAAATTTAATATTTGGATTCATGGGATTTACACCATCTCTAATAGCATGCTCCTTCATGGATGTGGTTGGTACTGCAAGATTAAATTTGTATTGATCATACTTCCTTCTCCAAGTCCTATAGGTATTAATCCTTTGATTTAATATACTGCTTGTTCCTTATTTCGATTTGGATTGTATAGAGAATGAAATGAAAGGAAGGAATGTGAATGGAAACACACCAAGAGAAATATTGCAGAGAGAATGGTAGTGCAATGAGAACCAAATTCTATTAATAAATGAAATAGGAAAATACTATGAAATACAAAGCAATACAAACTAGTTAGACTCGTGGTAGCTTATCTCTAAAGGGAGAGGTGCAAGTTATGCTCATTCACAAGATGATAATTAAAAGAGGCTGAAATGGCCTTTCAACATAAATTACTAAACCCTGAGAGGTGTCCAATAGAGGTAGAAAATATGGTCGAAGCATCTCCACATTAAATATTGAGAGAAAGACAAGCAAAGGGGGTATACTCAATTCAAAATTATTATCACTCATAACCTTCATGATGGTGTAAGTTCCATATGTTATTAGTCTGTGCTTTCTGTGGCGGTCTCTAAGGTGTTATTTTTGCAAATGAAACCACACATCATCACCAACCTAAAACTTGTGTGGAACTTGATGCTAGTCATGTCATTTCTTGTACTTGCCATTGTTTTTCTATAGGATATCATGAACCTATTGTTGCATGTGCTATATCTGTTTAAAAAAATTTGTTTCTCTATTTACCTCAATCTAAGCATGGGATGACTCTTCCGATGTAGATGCAATGGGTAGATCTACATCGATGGGGTCCAATGGGTGGAACCCTAAGCACACCTAGAAAGGGATATGGATAATAGAGTTGTGGAAAGATCTATTGTATCTATGTTGAACATATGGAATTCTCTCCTACCATACACGTGGATGCTTGGAGTTGTACATGTGCAGGATATGCATAATCATCACATTGACCACCTATGTTTTCCCATTTGTTTGGGGATGGAAGTCAGTCGATTTGGTTAGCTTGGTGTCCATCAAAGGCCATGGGATCAACTAGAAAGTACCGAGGAACATATTATCCATGTCTAAAATAATGGTTTGTGGTAGGAAAAAATGAACCGAAACATATTTAAAGAACAACTTAGCAATGGTTTATGTTGTGATACTCTTCTTTCATTATGTGAAAATTGTCGTCTTATAGAACCAATCAATAACCACAAAGACACATTCATTACCATGTTTGGTGTAGGAAAAACCTAATATGTAATGTATGGAAGCTGACTCTTACGGATTTTCTAGGGTAGGTATAGGATTTTACATCCCCTACTTCTTAATGGAAATTTTAGCAATGATAGGAAGAACATGATCTGATATACATGTTGAGATCCTATTGGATCCTTAACCAATAGAAATACTTATGAAGTATTGCTATTGTCTTCTCAACATCGAAGTGCACTGCCACATTATTGTAATGTCCCTCCCAAATTAGCTTTGCATGATCGCTTGAAGGAATGAAGAGATGGAATAGATAGCACAAAATTTCATTGTGGAAGTGAAAGTTTGGAACTTATTTACCTACGCCCAATGTCTAATATGTAGCAGCAAAGTTAGGCTTATTTCCATACAATTGATTCCACCCCAAGGTATTATGTCCACGAGAGTTAAGAATTTTGGATAGCACCAAAACCAAGGGCCATCTAAGGAAATTTGCAACATGGTTTTTGTTTCTCTTCTTGTACTTAATGTTCAAGTGGAATCATTGCAAGTACATGGAACACTTATTATGGTAATTATTTTGTAATTTTATTTCTGTTTGCATGAATTGCAGGGGATTGGGATCAATGTGGATGATCATTCTTCCAAAATATAATTATTTCATTATCAGGCCTACACAATGGATGAAATATCCTTTTCATAGGTGGGATACCTA
>JASDQU010948438.1:0-11703 GCA_032191745.1 Picea mariana
ATTGATAGGTATCGTTTTAGCAAAGGTTGCCATATTTACCTCAGAATAGATCTTGTTTGTAGCTAAGGGATTAGTATGCCAAGACCTATCTCCAGTCATAGTCACGGTGAATTATCCTTCTTTGATTAGATTTAACTTTGGGAGAAAATATGATTTGTGATGAAGATCTTCCCAAGGTTTGTTTGGACTAGTCATTGCTTCGATTACTACTTCGCCAGAAGGCAAGACTAAGTCTAATGAATCGACATTAGCGAGAGAAACCTGAGCCCAAATAGGCTCTAGAAGTGGATCTAACTCTTGTGCAGGAGTCAGATCAGGGTTAGTTGAAGCTTGCTGGACTACAGAGTATGCTACCTCAGTGACAGACAAGGGCATGGACATGCCTAAGTGCCCCGTCTCATCCATCGTGGCTGATGGGGAAGGAAGAATCCAAGGATCCTCAAAGTAAATCGTGCGGAACGACGAAACTTGAAAAATCTCAACCTTATGGTGATTAGATATAAATTTGACATCGTCATGAGGAGGTGGGTAATCGAAGGTACCCATCAAAGATGGGCACAAATGAACTCCTACGTTAATGACACCTGGTTGAGGATTATCAATCATGGGGACCGTGGATGCCCCCAAAGCTGGTTCAGGTCAGGAGAAGGACAATTGATCGATGGTCACTATCCGACCCTCGTGTGGAAACAACAAGACTTGGAAAACTTTAGCAACCACAGCTTGCATAGCATAAGTCCAACTCCGTCCTAACAAGAGATTATAGTCAAGGGCAGCATCGACTACCTCGATTTCGACACACACGGTCTTCCCTCTTAACTGCACAGGGAAAGAAGGAACAATGCCATGTGGTCGGAAAGAACGACCGTCAAAAGCAGTGAGGAGAGTAGGTGATGGAGAAAAACCAGGCTGGCCAATGACCTTCCAACATGGTAACTACATAACGCATGTCGAGGCGCCCTCGTCGACCACTGTGCGAAAGATATTCTGAGTAAAAAATTTCGTGGGATGAGCCACTACTATCTGAAACGCGACGTGGTAAGGCAGATGAGGTTTTAAGTCGGTTGTATCTAACATGATGGTACCGGGATTACAAGTCTCAGTAGAGCGCAAAGCAGTTAAAAAGACTTTCCTCTGAGCAGGGCAGCTTTGGAGGACCTCCAAAGCAGACATCGCACAAGGGGTTTGTGATAAATCTTCCACCACAGAGTAATTCTGGGCAGCCCTTGCATTTGGGTTGTGAGAATCTTTTTTAAATGCGCCCTTTGGAATGTGTGTCATTGTTTCTCCCAACATCTTCTCAATCTGTAGAGGAAGAGATGGGAGTTTGGCTTCTTTGCCCTTCTCGGAAGTGCTTGGTTTACTATATTCATGCACTCTAGTTGTTATGAAAGCATCACCCCTAACCATATATATGTTCACGGATGAGGGATTGTTTGGAGGAGGGCAGGTTTCTTAGCTGCCCCCTTCAGCACTTGTAGAGGCTTGAGTTAAATTTTTCCCATGTTGAAAGGGATTAGTCAACATTGCCTGTTGTTGCTGTGTGACAAACTTTTGGGCCTCTACAAGTCGAGGAAAAAGATAGGTCGGGTGGTCTTCCACACATAAGTTGCATGGATACCTCACCTTCCATTTTTCTGTGGTGTCCCCACCAACATTATCAGTGGGTTTTTTATCCCCCTTACCCTTCTTTCGTTGTTTTTTCTTCCCTTCAAGCTGCTGGGTGGCCTTTGGGTTAGCCGACTATACGGAGTGTACTTCCGACATTTGGGTAGGAGGAGTAGCGAAGGCAGTAGTCTGGCTGGTCGCTGAGTGTTGTATAGATAATTGTTGAAATTGTTTTGTCAATTGCTCAGCGGGCTTGGTTTGTGCGGAACCAACAATACCATCGGCATGTGGTCTATCTCTCTATCTAGTTTTATCCAGTATCGATCGTGGTGCATCTGGAAGGATGTTTTATAATAAACCTGACTGAGAATAGATGAGCTCAAACTGTTGAGCCCTCATGATGGCATCTTCTTCGGAGAAAACCCCAGAAGTTGCGACGTCTTTGGATAATTTTGGGACCAGAGACTTAAGGAACCACTCAAGCAGGAATGTTGGTGGGACTAGTACTTTAATTAGACTCTTTCGGTGTCTCCACTCTCGGATATGATCAGAGATATGGTCCGCTATTGTCTGTTCAAAATTAGCGAGCAGCTCTGTGTCAACGTTGTATCTCACAGGTAACTGGAAATGGTTAAGGAAGGCCATCGCCAGTTCGCCAAAAGAAGAGTATCTTGAGCGATCGAGCTCAATGTACCATTTCGTGGCACTCCCGATAAGAGTGCGTTGAAAAAATCGCAGTTGTACGGAGTCATCTTTCAATGAGTTAGATGAACACCAAAGATGGAAGGTAGTCACATGATCACCTGGATCTTCGTTAGTCTTGGCCTCGAATTTTGGAATGTCTGAAGGCAACTTCGTTGGTATAGGAGGCCAACGTGGATCGTGACAAATAGGATCATTTAACAACCTTGTCAAATCTGGCAAGTGTAACGTCGCCAGGAACGGTAGTTTGGGTTGCTATTGATAACCTGGGAAAAAGGGTCCTGGAGTTTGATTGGCACCAGGTTGCCAGGAAAAGTTTGGCTGCTGGCTCGGGTTCTGGTAGAAACCATGGCCCTGACCAGCATAAGGATTTTGCATCTGTGGAGACATCATTGGCTGATTTCCCATAAAGGAAATAGGATGTTGGGCATGCATCGTGTTTGAAGGACTTTGGGAAGGATTACCCCATGTTGGTCCTGATGGGAGAGGCATAGTAGTCTGTCCAGGGTTCCATTGACTGTGGAAAGAATTACCCCAGAACGACATTCCAGAGGAGGGAACTGATCCTTGTCCTGAGTTCCAAGGTCCTGCTATATGTGCCCCCAGCGTAGGAATAGTACCCTATGCCGGAGTAGACTATCCAAAAATGGGAGTGCCTCCAGATGGGAAAGCGGTGGATGTGAATGTGTTGTTACCAAACGTCCCGTTCCAAACAAACGGTGACAAACCTACTGGCATACTGTGCGCAGGTGTTCCTTGACTCCCGGCTCCAAATAAACTAGCGTGTGCAGGTTGTCCGGCGGACTACTGATGTGGACCACCAAGCGAAGGGGACGAAGGAGGATTATGACCTATGGCATAAGGAAAAGCGTTAAAAGGGATAGGAGTTCCCCCAAGTTGACCTTGCAGAGGAGCGTTAGAGCTCCCTGCTCCCAGACCCAAAGTCTGTAAAGTGGAGTAAGTGAGTGCAGGACTTGTACCTGAACTAGTCATACCGTATGAGAACGGAGGGCCTGTCGCACTAGGTGTGAAGGGGGTTGTGGTTGCCACCATAGACGAGGTCGGTCCACTGTGCAACGTAGTTGCGGCCGATACCATGGTGGATCGGACCAATGACGGTAAGTTAGGAGATGATTCTCCTGTGGTAGCAACTATGGTGGGAATGGAAGAATTCCCCAAAGCAGTAACAACGTTTGTTTCCATAGCTGTGTGAGGCACTGACAGGCGTTCATAAAATTGGATTGGTACAATAACCTGTGGCCAAGTATCAGTGGTTGGGGTTTCAACCGAGCCAAGATTGGTGGTTGATTCCTCTGGGATTTGTTCGGGCACAATGGTTTGTAACCCGGTCACTTCAAAAGACCCTTGTTGGTCTAGCTTTCGCCTCAATGGTGGTGGGGGTGGCTTCAGTATAACCGGCGGCAGGCCCAAAATCCTTCATGACCGGCGGATCTTGGGATCCTCCACTGTGTGAAAATATCTAAGACACGCTAAGGTATTCTACACGTTCAAACAGTAACACACACTAACAAGAAGTCCCTAAGAGATAAGACAAGCAATCACTAAACTATTTGGAAGAACAGTTACAACAACCAACACTAGAGCAACTTACCGATGCAAGTGCAACTCGAATATGGAAGCACCCTCCGAGTATACTCTGCAAAGTGTGGCCCGATGTCTGTCCTAGGTACCACGGTATACCCCCACATTCACCCGCGTATGTCCCTAAAAAGATTGGCAACTAGGTTTCCAGCACGCGAACAGTCACCAGGCGGGTACAGTCAAAAGTTGGGTAGACCACAATGAGCAGGGTATCAAGCCTGAAACTTGTCAAGGGTATCAAGAGAAAATGGTTCGAAAGAAAACTGAGGACCTCGAACGGATTCGAGACCCACGAAGCCTCGTGGCAAATGCAAACGACGGAATCCCAAAACAAGCCCTCGATATGTGTTCTCCACTACGATTGGTCTGGCTTTGGAGGGGTTATCTCTGCTACCTTTCAAAATGCGACCTCGTGTTTATCCCCTATGTTAGAGGGGGGTCCTGGATAACTTCCAAAAAAATGGACTTCCACACTCCCTATCACAGACTCTAATGTTTGGTTTTGAATGGCCTTGGAGAGTTTCCTCTCCAACCTAATCCAAGGCCCTAGTCCTGAACTAGTTTGTGAACCCTACAAACAAAAAGTCTAATAGATTTTAAATTAGCATTGCTTTTATGGGCTTTCTTATGTCATGGGGTATGAAGGTGAAACTGATGATGTGTAAAGACGAAAGAAAAAATGAATGAAAAAATGCTAGAAACAAAAGGCTTTTACTAAATGCAAAATTTCAACAACTTTTCACCAAGAAAGATTTCTTTTTCTTTTCAATTTTTCTAAGATTTTATGCAGTAATCATAAAGGAATTTCGCTCGACTATGAGCTACTTGTGCTGTAAATGCACTACAAAAACTTACGAAATAAAAGACTTCTCCCTAGCCAATGATGCAGAAACACACTCTTCAAACAAAGAAGAAAATGAAAAGAGATTTTTTTTTTATTTATTTAAGTGCAAATAAAGAAACAAAGGGAAAATACTGACAAGCACAAAACCAAGAAAAACAAATTCTGGCTTAAAGCGCAGATCGCAAAGAATCATAGAAAAGACACACAATGGCCATCAAGAAAACAAAGACTCTTACGCTTGTCTAAAAATCATAAAACTTTTTTTTTTTTTTTTAATTTTCTGTCAACTATCAACTGAGAAAAAATAGGCTAAGGGTAAGAGGCCCTAACCTACTGACTGTTCAACCCTAGACTCAAACACCTGAGAGGAATACTTCACATCAGAGGAGGGGATGACTGCCCCACCCTGATTAAAAAGTAGCCTGTCAAACACGCTACTGTCACTAAAACAACACACGTGCAAACGCGCACTGAGCAGAAATAGGGAGCGTGTACACGCGGGCTGACCTTGTACAGGCCGCGTGTATGTATAATTCTAAGATAAAAATGAAAACAGGCAGTCCAGCTCAGGAAGAGGCCTCTGGTATTGATAACCAGGGTCCCTTGAAGGCTTGAATGATTTTTCTAACAGAAAAGAAAAATAATGCAAGGAATAATAAAGAGAAGAAAAGCAATCTGAAATAGGACTGTGAACCAGCAAGACTCAGACAGGATTCTAGAAAACCCCCTGAGAATGTATAATTCTGACAGGGAAGAGGTGGACTACCTCTAAAGGTCTTTGAACCCCTACACGCTACTATTATCCCTACAGCTAGTGTTCACACGCAGGCTGTAAGAGGATAGGGTGCGGGTACATGCGTGCAGGCCTTATGCAGGCCGCCTGTACCTCTGTGTGTCCCGACAGCTACTGTCAAGCAAAAGTCAGGAAAAACTGGTATGAAGAACCAGGCTCCCTGCTCGCTCAGACCTTACAAAAAAATACAGGCAAAGAAATAGAAAATCTAATCTTTTAAACTACCCAAAAAACTCAACCAAATCCGAAAACCCTAAAGAGTATTTTCCCCAGTATGGTCGCCAATTCTGTTGTTGAGAAAAATACCCTACGGACTAGCAAACTAGGGTCAGACTTGCATGCAAATTTTGACCGTAAAGAGATTACATTTTAACCTACCACCCAAAACTTAAACCCCTCTTTCACAATACATGCATGGAAAGGAACTACTAACCTTGTTATTGGCGTTTGGTGTAGATCCTCCATTGCGCTTTTACCACTTGTTTGCGCTGCTCCTTCCAAAGATGACCTTCAATCACAACAAACAACTATGCATGCACGCTACTTTTCTACTTGAGGGTTAGAAATTAAGCATAAATTAACCAAACCATAGATAACTCATGCATTGGGATGGGAAAAGTATTCTTTTATTATTTGAAAAATGAATCAACTTACAACCAAAGTCGAGACCGGCCACCGCTCCTTGATCCTGATCCTGGGCTCCTCTTCGTTTGTCCTCCAACTGATTTGCGTTAAATCTCCTTTGGCATGAGGAAAGTCTAAAGGGATGGGACAATGGATTCAGCAAATGGGAAGAGTTTATTCACTATATTTTTCCTCCTCCAAATGGTACCCCTACCCCTTCTTTTATAGGCTAGAAGGAGCTAGGGTTTTGGATGAACCCTCGGCCATGCATGGCCGGGCGTTTCAGTTAACTGACCCATAGATTTTTGTCCCGTCGGCAACTTTTTCTTTTTTTGTGATTCTGAAGGTACATGCAGGCTGTAGTGGGCCTACTAGCATGAACTTTTATATACATGCAGGTTGTAGTGGGCCAGCTAGCATGTACTTTAAAAAATGGATATTTTAGAAGAGTTGTTCAGTAGTTTTTGGAAAAAGGGATATGAGTTAGCTTGATGCTAGGTAAGCATGTGTGATGCAATTTAAGGTTATAACACCCTCCCACAGGCAAGACTTCAGAGGTAAATGCAGTCCAATCTACCCTAGCCGGTAAAAACAAATCTAAAAAGGGAAAGGGTAAGAATAAGGAGGAAAAAAATACTTCTCAAGAAGAGCGAACCAAAACTACACCTGTTGACAATCGGGATAAGCTCAAACCTCGATACCCTTGTCTTATATATGGTGATGATCACTACACGAAGGATTGTCCACGATGCGTCGAGGTCACTAAGTTCCTTCAAGGAGATCCAAAACCGCCTGCTCTGGTCGTTTTGTCACAACCCTTCCCATCGAAACAATAGGCTCAGTTGGTCATTCATGACCAACCCTCATCTTCTACTACATCCTATGTCTTGATGTGTACTGGTGATTCAAAGCAGAGCGACATTGCACTCACTACTCGAGCCAAAGATTATTCTCCCTATAAAGAGAAGGTTGATGATCTACCTCCTTCCTTGGTACAACCCTCTCCCGTGACTCCACCTACCAACGATCCTCTTCATATCGAATGACCGAGCCTTGACACAGTTCTTCGACCCCTCCCAAAGGGAATCATTTAGAAATCAGCTTTCAATCCTCATGCTCGTGTTACCCAGAACTACAGCATTGTTGAAGATCTGGCCCAAGCACCTTCTGCGATGTCAGCCCTCGAAGTCCTTCAAAGTTGTCCCACACAACGGAAGGCACTGTTGAAAACTATTGGTGGAATCGATCCAATAGTTATGAATTTAATAATTTTTTACTTGGAAGATCATATTCCAAGGTTACCCCCTCAACTTGCGTTCCAGATCCAAGTGATTGTCTCTGATAAAAACATTTGTCGAACCGTTATCGACAAGGGTGCCTCGATGTGTGTTATGTCTCTTACCTGCAGGAAATCCATTGGGTCTCCCTCTTTGAATGAATCCCAGAATACTCTAAAAGCCTTCAATGGCTCCGGTTTTAAGCCCTACGGAGTCCTTCCTTCATTGCCCATCACGTTAGAAGGAAAAATGGTCCAGGTCGAAGTGGAAGTCTTTGACGCTCCCCTTGATTACAATCTTCTGCTTGGCCGCAGCTGGATCGATTCCATGTGCACAGTTGTGTTGACCCTTTTCCATGTGGTACATTTCCCACATCAAGGGAAGGTAGTCACCCTCAACCAATTGGCCTTCTTTAATTCTGATACCCATAATGGCAATGTACCATTCATCGCTAAAACCCCACCAGGTTATGAGAAAGTCGGTGTAGGCCTTCTAAAAGATTCTTCGTTAATGGGTACTTTCCCCATTCCACTGCCTGATGTTCCATGCTCGTCCGTTTCTTCAATCAACATGATCTCCACCTCGATTCAGAATCTTCCTGCATCTCATGACCCCTGGATAGTACCTGACCCTGGAGATCATCTTTGTTACAATGACAAAATGTCGTTAAGTCCGGTCGAATCCTCCTATCAAGCCATTCAATAGACAACCCCTTCTACCCCCTCTCTTCATGAGTTATCTCCAGATCCTTTCCGTGTCATTTTTCCCACTGACGAGATGATCATGTCTGTCATGGAGGACACCCCTTGGGATGATGGACATCATCATTCCATCCTCTTTGTGGAGCAACATACCATTGAGAACTATCAATGGATCTCGACCCCGTCGACCATTGTCGTCATATCAACCGTTCCCGAGCCTGCACACGATGTGTTTTCTGAAGGGAACTTAAGCAATATCTTGCCCACTATTCCCTTCAACATATCCGTCAAACCTGGGATTGTCGAAAATGTCCATATCGGAGCTTCGTGTTCTTCTGACAAAATCATCACCTACACATCCCTTTTCAAAGAGTTTCGTGACATCTTCGCCTTGAGCTACGAAGAAATGCTGGGTATCGACCCTGAGATTGTGATACATGAGATCAAGACATATCCCGATGCTAAACCCGTCCGACAACTCCTTTGTCCAGTCCACCCACGTAAAGCGGCTGCTATCAAGCTCGAAGTCGAGAAACTTTTTAAAGCCGATTTTATTTATCCAGTGGCTCTCACTGACTGGATTTCCAATCTTTTCCCGATCGACAAGAAACAAGGCGCAATTCATGTATGCGTTGATTATAGGGATATCAACAGAGCTTGTCCCAAAGACAATTATCCTACCCCCTTCGTCGATCAGATTGTCGACAATTGCACCGGAAGTGAAATCTTCTCTCTAATGGACAGTTTCTCCGGGTATAATCAAATCAACATTGTTCCCGAGGATCAACATAAGACTGCCTTTATTTTTCCTTGGGGTACTTTTGCCTATCGAAAACTCCCTTTTGGTCTCAAGAACGTTCGCACAACTTTTCAACGCGCTATGTCTTATGCTTTCCATGTTATCAAGAACATCGTTCAACCATATCTGGACAATTTACTTGCTCACTCAATGTGTCGAGTCGATCACCCAACCCACCTCCGAGCCATTTTTTTCGCTGTCAGTTCTACCGTATACGTTTGAATCCTCATAAGTGCATTTTCTGCGTAGAATCCAGTCGACTTCTAGGTTTTATTGTTTCACATCAAGGGATCAGGGTGGATACTTTAAAGGTTGAGGCAATCCTTAATCTCCCTCCTCCTTCTACACTTCGCTAGTTACAAAGTTTGCAAGGGAAAGCAAACTTTCTTCGTTGTTTTATCCCAAATTATGCCAAGATAACTCCTGGATTTACGTGGCTACTAAAAAAGGGGTCTGAGTTCATATGGGATAACATTGCCAACAATGCTTTCGAAGCTTTGAAATTGTCCCTCACGCGTGCTCCGCTTCTCTTTCCCCCCGATTACAGTCGCGATTATTTCCTCTACCTTGCTGCCTCAGATTACACCATTTATATGGTTCTCGTCCAAGAGGATGATGCTAACGACGAACATGTTATCTACTACTTGAGTCGAAGTCTAACGCCTACCGAAATCAAGTATTTACATGTCAAAAAACTGGCCTCGGCTGTCGTCCAAGCCGTTCAATGCTTCCAGAACTATATCCTCTTGCACAAAACTACAGTGATTTCTAACTGCAACCCTATGCAACACATTCTCACATGTCAATTGCTAGGGTGAAAATACTCCAAATGGATTGTGATACTCCAGGATTTTGACTTGGAATTTTAACATGCCAATTCCAAGAAGTCCTTAGTGTTTGCTGAGTTGATATGTGACTTTCCCTATTCTGAAACGGAAAATGTAGCAGCTAACTCATTGCCCGATGAATCGCTTTTCCTCATCAACCCTGATGATCCTTGGTATCGTGATATCATCATATATCTCCAAACCCAGACTTTTTGGCCAACTTTGTCTAGTGTTGACCGATGTCGAATACACTATCAAGCCCATCAATATATTATCCTCGGGGATACTCTTTATTGTCGGGGGATTGACTCTATTTTTCATTGCTGTCTAACGTTCGACGAAGTTGAGAAAGCTCTGAATGACTACCATTCTTGAGCATGTGGTGGTCATATGTCTGGGTATGCTACTTCCCGAAAGATCTTACGAGCAGGGTATTTTTGGCCTTCTTTATTTAACGACTGCATAATCGCCGTTCAAAAATGCCATGCTTGCCAGACCTATAATAACAAGATACGGTCCCATCCTGCTCCCCTTCACCCTATGGTCTCCGTTGGTCCCTTTGCGAAATGGGGCATCGATTTCATGACATGTCACCCTCACTCAGTTGGGGGGCATGGATACATTATTGTAGCCGTCGATTACTTTACGAAATGGGTTGAGGCGATGTAGGCATTTGACAACACTGGAAAGACCGCAACATTATTCATTTTTAATCACATCATAGCTCATTTTGGTGTTCCCCAGGCTAACGTCACTAATCACAGTAGCCACTTTAGAAACTTCATGATGTCTGAACTCACTGAAAAGTTGGGTCTTCACCATGAAAACTCAACTCCCTATTACCCACAAGCTAATGGCCAAGTCGAAGCAATTAACAAAGTTCTCATAACTATGCTCTGACAAATGATAGGGATTCACAAAACAAGTTGGCACACAATGTTGTTTTCGGCATTGTGGGCTTACCGGACATCCGTCAAGTCCACTACTGGGCTTACACCTTTCCGGTTAGTCTATGGTTTGGAATCCATTTTCCCGATTGAATGTGAGATACCCTCTTTAAAACTAGTTGTTGAACTCCTACCAAACACTTCTGCTGAGGAAGAACGTCTATTGTATCTTATGCGATTAGACGAAACTCGATGTGATGCTACCCTAGTCATAGAAGCTCAGAAAAAATGTGTCAAAGCCCAATATGACAAACATGTCAAGCCTCACGTTTTCTCCGAATGAGATCTCATTCTCCTCTACGATCAGGATCGAGATATGCTAGGAGATGGAAAATTTGAAGCCATGTGGCAAGGTCCTTATATCGTTCGACGAGTTTCGAAAAAAGGAGCTTATGAGTTAGTAGATTACGATGGTATCCCTTTGAGTGAACCCAGGAATGGGTTGTACTTGAAGAAGTACTATGCATAAAATCATCTGTGCACAAGTACTTGTATTTTTATTGTATCATACTTCTTGTGTGTTACTATAGCTTTCTTTCATCGTTATCTGGTCTCTGCCCTTATGTGACGTTGTGTTTGATTTCTAGATGTCAGAGTCTTCGCTACCCTATATTGGCTTTGCTGATGGCGCTAGTCGTAGTACTCAGAACCTTGCTTCAGCTGCATGGACAATTTACACCCCTACAAACGAACTCATCTCCTTACGAGGTGTGTGTCTCGGCTGTGTGAGCAACAATATTGCAGAATATAGCGTCGTTATCGAATTTTTGATTGATGCTATCTCGCTCGGAATCTGTCATTTGATTGTGTGACTCGATTCGCAGCTTGTAGTACTACAGTTAAGTAATGTCTATACTATTCGAAGTCCTACTTTGTTACGGGTGTATTTGCGAATTCGCCTCTTGGAACGTTATTTTGATTATATTGAATATCAACATATTCCTAGATGTCTAAATACATTAACTGATGCATTGGCTAA
>JASDQU010948438.1:11753-30135 GCA_032191745.1 Picea mariana
TGATGCATTGGCTAACTATGTATTAGACAGACATTTGAATCATTTATAAATCAATCACATCAATTTTCACATAACACACGATAAGCTGGTAGAATCCGTATGTATATATAACGATCAAAAGAGCTTTTACAAAAAGTTATGTCCGAAGACCAAAATGTCAAAATCTGAAGCTCATAGCTTCTACAAAGTGACATCATGGATGATGTTCACGGTAACACACGACTGCCCGGGAAACCCTACGGAGTAGTCGGCCAATGGACTCTGACACTCCTACTGTATGATGCTGATAACGTTGTGGAACCTCTCCAAGAGGCATGTTTGGAATATCTGTTGTCAAACCCTCTAGCTTTTGTTCCACTACTTGATAATCCTCGGTGTCCCATTGTGGCACTGGTGCTACCTCTTCTTGCTGCTGAATAGGAGAAGTACCAGGAGGTTAGTAAGGTCCCACATCTGTGTCATCAAAAATGAATTTTGTATTTAGTCTTTGGACGAACATATAAAAAACATTTGCATATGATAAAATTCACAAAAACATTTAAAAAGAAGAAAATGTGTACTTATTACCAAGTTCCCCCCACTGAGCACCCTTAGGCAAGACTAAATCCGGATCTCCTCGGAAATACAACTCGACATAAGCATAATCATCGACCATCAACATCTGTGGTCGCAGCCAGTCGAAGAAGGTATCATCATACTTGATAATTGGTCCAGCTACGTGTCGGGCCATGAGCTGACACCATCTCAACAATCTTGGATCCCTGGGAGCCGGTAAATCCCACTCAACCTGTAGCCTTAGTAATGAAACAATATTGAGAAATAAGGACACTAAAAAATACCCGTACCTGAATTTCTTCAGGTCGCCTCGCCTGCATTTGGTCAACTGCTTTTTCATGCTACGAAGCACAGCATCTGCCCAGTTAAAAACTCTAGGTTCAATACACTATATGGCATACTGAAAGTAACTCTAGAGCACCATGTGAGGAGTGGATCTCCCATCCATATGAGCAATGGTGAACAAAATAGTGCGGAGGGTCAAATCCCGCACTCCCCAAATAGCTACTTTCCCTTTCTTCCTTTCTTCCTCTATTCCTCGGGAACACAGTGTAAGCGGCAATACTCACTCATGGGCAGCCCACCACCTCTACTACCAGTCAGGCTCACGTGGTACCCACGTCGTGACAGTTCTGTCAAGAATTAAATGTCCTCAATATCTAAGGACAATGTGTGGGCCCCTGCATGAAATACTTGCTAATCGGGATCCCACATATGCACAAGGTACTCCAATAACCTGATTTGGGCCCTCATGCCCGGGATACGAAAGTACTTCAGAAGACCATAGTTTCTCAAAGCGGAAATAGTGGGTGGATGATTTCCGGCAATGGCATTGTCTTCTTCATGCTCCCTTTCACGCCATTCCAGAACCATTGTGATGGCCAAATACTTGCATAAGAAGCACAAGAAGAAGATTAATAACTCTATTCACAAATTGGTGTCTTTTCATTGTGCAATTTTATAAAAAACTTTTACACTTTGCGGTTCTCGCAGGTGCCCTTTAGGCACAATGCGAGGTTCTCGCAGGATACTGTGAGCTCACCTACGAGAATGACCCATTCTCGCAGGTTCCGTGTAGCCCACCTGTGAGAATGGCTGAGCGCCATTATAAACCTCAAAACCAACTCAAAATGATAGTTTTTTCCAATGAAAATGAAAAATTAAACCATGAAAAATTAGAGGACAAAGAGCCTACCTCACTACCGCTGATGGATCGTCGAATGGATGCTCATAACTCCCGCAATCTGACACCGAATTTCGAGGGTAAAAGAGGGGTTTTGGGGCTCAAATAGTGAAAAAGTGAAAATGATATGGTAAAAAGAGTTTTACTTCTTTATATTAATTTTTACCATGTTATTGAATTTTTATAATTATTTATTTATTAAAACCTAATCCCTAATGCCCTTTTGAGTGTAACTTTTGCAGGCATAACAACTTCGATTTTCATATACAAGGATGCGGACATAGTTTTTCTTCTTCATCGCATGTTTTAATTGTTTTTTATGGTTTTTGTATAAAACCTCGAGCTTGGTCTTTGTCTGTTCTCATGCTCGAAAATACATGAGAATGCGATCGAGCATACTTTTATCACTTTTTCGGGCTCAACAAGGTTATACGAAAAATGAACCCCCCTGGAGTCCTCTTTAAGCTCTTTTCAGACTCTCTAAACATGAAAAGATAGCCAAGTGACCTTGCTATTTTCACACTCGATAAAGTATTTGAAGAGAGTGTCTATTGGGTGATAATTTATCTCTTTTTCAGTCTCATCAGAATACCTTATGAAAAAGGAACTGAGAGAGTTCTCTTTTAAGTGTTTTTCCAGAGTCTATAATCATGAAAAACCTTCGAGTTTTCTATATTTGGACTCGTTAAACAAACATCGACAGACTCATAATGGGACCAAACAACTCCTTCCTAGGGTTCATTAAACATACTCCGAAGGACTTATCCGAAGGATAAGCTTATATCAACAAGCATATGTTATCCTCCTCAAGCTTGTGTAAAAATAAAGAGGTACTCGCCAGAGATGGTGGGGGAAAATTTGGGAAAGGGATATGTTCTCGTCTTCATATTGATTGGTAGTAAGTGTCGCTCTTGAACATGAAACCCCCTATTCATTATTTGAAGCCGGTTTGGGAAATCCATTTGTCTCTCATTCGATTTGCTACAAGGTAATACCCTGTGTCGTCTCTGAGTCAATGCTGCCAAATCATTGGTCGTGTCGTTCATATGTTCAAGAGAAGTTCATCCGAAAACACTATTGAGTCAGCCATCTAAATTTGTCCATTCTCTCTGTGTCGGCCTTCCCTTTGTCCAGTCCAACTTACATCATACTCTGTTTCACCTTCAAAATATGTTACTCATTTTTGTATCATTGATGGGAGATACATCAAGGCCCTCCTGTGACGAGTTTTGTTCCATCGACTTCAGCTCATTATTCGTAAACAAGACTTAGAAATTCTTTGGTACCTTGAAACTTGCATGCCTCAATGGCAGGTTTCCTCTCTTTCGACAGTGGATTTACATCATTGACCTATGATCGAAAGATTCGGTCAAATGTTCGTCATCAACTCATTCATTCACATTCGAAGGATTTTACTACAGTCAATCTTGATGGTGTATTAATGATGGTGTACTCAGATTCCTCATAAGGACTTTCTCCTGAGAAAAGTGACATTCATATCTTCCCAAAAAACTTACTTTTGAAGAGTGTTCGTAGGTTGCTAATATCCTAGGGTGAGAGAATGACCCATTCTCGCAAGCTGCCTTCAGCTAGGGTGCCAACTTCTCGCACTATGCTACATAGCTAGTGTGTGAACTTGTTCTAAAGCTTGCAAAAAGATGAATTCTCGATGGTTCTAGAAGGGAATCTTCTAGAGGAATGGGTTGGCATTCGAATGGTTATCCTTGTACTGGTTTCTATGATATTATGGGATCATTCTTATCCAAGTAACCATCTCATTCTCTCCTATATATTGATGGAATTCTCATGGAAAAGGTTAAGCAAGATTCATTGGAGAATTGGTGAAAGAATTGTGTGAAGGACTTAGCTTGAACAGGAGCTTACATACTCTAGCAAGTCTATCAAGAGAATTTGATCTTCTTCATACAAGGATCGAGAAAGTGTGTGTGTTGGAGCCAAGATCCACCAAAAGGAAGCTTGCGACATCAAGGCGATCAAGTTGTATCTTCTACTTTCGATTAATATGATGCAGTGGCATGTCCCTTTCCCATAAAGTCATTCTCACTTTATTGTGTAATTCCTTGATCATACACATAAGTTGAAAGTTGAATATATTTTTCCATCTTCACTTTGGTTGGTTTGTGTTGTCTTGTTCTTGACCTCACGAGAGAACCGGAGCAAAGTGGGAGCAACAGAGACTCTAGGAAGCGACACAAAGGTATGTTACTTGTTCCTTCCTACTAGCTAATTCAATGGTCATAACTTAGGGAAAGAGTCATGTCCTGTCCTGTTTTGTTCTAGATCTAGGTGGATCTAGGGAGATCTGTTAGTGTCCACACCTATCGATTAGTCCGATAACAAAATTGGCGACTCCACTAGGGATATAACCCGTTTTCTTTGTGGTTTTTGGTATTTTTCCTTGGCTGTTTTCTCTTGCCTTACCTTTCTCCATTCATATCAATCTTTGAGTCTTCAGGATACCCTGATAGACCCTCTGGGTCCTGAGGCCTCTTCAAATTTTCTGTCTTTTTCCAAAAATTTGATTAGTTTCAGACATTCTCGCACTGGATTCCATAATGGCTTGCAAGAATCTATTGAGTTCCCACCCTACTTTTAGGTCTAGTGTGAGGTTCTCTCACTCTTCTCAAAGCTCACCTGCGAGAATGACCCATTCTCGCACTGTGTAATACTGCTAGCATGCGAACCCTCTTTTTCAAAATTTTGGATTTGAGATTTTTGCATTTTCAGCTACCCAAATTAGTATAGGTGCCTCAAAAGAGCTTCTTGGACCATTGGTTGATGTTCTCTTGTCTTCGTTTTTGTGCACGAACAGTCTTAGGAAATCAAAGGCTCTTCCTGTCACTTTTTTCTTGACTTTCGTTTCTTGACTTTTTCTGCCAAGATATACTCTCTGATTTTGGAATCTGAGTGTGCTTGTTTGGTTAAGGACCAGCGATCAGTTGAAAGTTGAGCTTCTTTGTCTTTATCATTTGCTCATTATTTGGAAGATTACTTTTCTCATGCAATTAAAAAAACTAGTTTGGTCTGCTTGTTAATTTTGTTTCCATTGAAAGATTGGTTTGGGTTTTTTGTCTATTGCTTGCTCATTAGCTTTTGGTTTTCTTCAGTCTCACCATCACGGTGTAGGTCCTTTTTGAAAAGTGAACAACATTTTTCTTTCAAAAGCATTTTCGTCTTTGAAAGTATTGAAAATCAATTGTTGAAATTATTGAAAAAGAAACAATAGAGAATTTTTATTTTTGTGTGATTTGTTGCAATTGCATTTTAAAGGAAATTGCGTATTGTAGTTCAAGGTTGATCCAGAAAACTTCTCTTTATCTCCCATACATAGGATTCATTGAACGAAAATTGATATATATTTCATTCTTATCCATGCATCGTTGGGTCAGAGTCTTATACAACATCAGTTTCATCTCCGTTTCCTTTGAGTAACAACAACTCTTAATAACACTGCGTAATTATAAAATTTAAATAGTAACTCTTTTCTAGGGCTCTATTACACCAACAATTAGCTAGGCTAGCACTTTGGAATAGGAAGAGAGATACACTCTTCAAAGCACAAAACACACAATAGCATATTGTGTTAAGGAGTGTTAAATTCCATTTACAACATCTAGTCCTAGGAAGCCCTTCTCACACAAGGGTCAAACACAAGGTCGCATTGATATTAACAGAGTTACTCACCCTGGTTTGTTGATATCGGTATAGATATTGCACGTATTACGAGGATCACTTGAAGGTATACCCACAATGATGAGTGGAAGCCTTTTGAGTTGATTTCGGGCTAGATACCCTGCCCTTGCATGTGGATCGGACTATCGACTGTCCCCCCAGGATTTATTGTTGTCGGTGGTAACCTTGGTGGCCTATCTTTCTAGGTTCTTACACAAGGTGACTATGAAGGTGAAAGTCTTCACGGTACCTGGAATCGACGTTCACCAAACTCACTCAGGATCCTTGGAGGGTATACCCACAATTATGTGTGGGAGCTTGCACCAGGGTGTATGTCCGTTAAGCAGGTCATCAGCGTAACTTTACCACCCTAGCCCAGCCCCTTCTCGTCTCGTTGTTGTGACATTGGATTTCATCACCAACTAGTGACTTCGAAATTAGAAGGTCTTGTTTGCTTGGTGTTGCTTCCTAGATTTTGTTTACTAGCGCGTTCAGTTTGTTTACCAAAGTTGACCATACGATTTTCTTCGTAAGTTTGTCACTCATTTACAATAGCTACAATAGCTCCTCCACGTCGTTCATGTAGAATCCAGGGTTTATCTCCAGAGCATCTGGACAATTCTCAACCCTTGCCTACAAGTTCACCTAAGGGCTCTCCTCGGCAAAGTGAAGTCCCAGCCGTCACCACGCCACAACTGGAACGAACTGACTCTCTAGAACATTTCCAAATTACCAATACTCGAGAGGACTTTCGACTTCACCCTGATTCTGAGTGAACATTTATGCAACTGAATTCTTCCGGAGACTTAGTTGTTACCTCTTCTGGATCACCGGTTGGAACCTTTCCAGGCATTGAAGGCCAAGATCCTTTTCTATCTACGGGCATTTTCCGACGGGACCTTTTTGGTCCAGGCTCACCTGTGATTTCTGAAATCATCTCACCTATGATTTCCAAAATATCTAGTCCAGAGATAGTACCATTTACTACCGCCTATTATTTTCCTGGTATGAATGCCCGACAATCTGACCACATCTTGACCATCCCTATAGAAATGGCCCATCATACAGATACTACGAGTGTTCACACTGGGTTTACTGCGGTTAGTATCACCCCCATCAACACACCACGAACGCCCAATGTCACCCCAACACTACCACCTAGATACCATGCGTTGAATGCTTCCATTCCCACTCCTACGCAAACCCCATCCGGCTCTCCTGGTGGTCCCTTTTCTTCTGGGCACTCTCTTCCCAGTTTTATTCCGACACTCCATCAATTTCCTTTTCGAGGACCTCTCTCATCCTCCACTAGCAGTCTTAATCCTAGTGGCACTAATCCGTCATTAACACCAAATTACCAGATTCCTGTTGGTGGACAATTTCACCAAGGTGGTATGACTCAACCCCCTCTCTGTGGGCAAATTCCTATTGGAATGCAAATCCCAATTGGAACACAACTCCCAATTGGAATGCTACCCCCAATTGTAACACCACCTTCGATAGGAGGACCGACCCCACCTTATGGAAAAAACATACCTCCGTCCTTGGCCCAGTATTGGAATCAATTGATACAACATCCTCCTCAATCGACTGGGGGGCAGCAGTTTCCAGCTGCATATGTGATACCCCCTAGTATAGGCCAACCATATCTAGGTACGTTCAATCCCATTTGGGGATCGAATGCTCAAACTCACGTCCCTATTCTAGGATACAATCCCATGAGCTACTATCCTCTCCAACCACCACCGAATTTGCCTGGGTCTTCACATTATATGCATACTGCTTATGGTCCTACTGGTTTTCCGACGGGGCTTCCTCCCCAAAGCCACCAGTACCCTCAGGTGAATCGACAGTTACCCTTCTTGGCCACTTTGGATCTTCTGGATTTGTCAAGGATTTTAAATGATCCAATTCATCACTCTCCCCAATGGCTTGCTATACCAACCAAGCTACCATCGGACATTCCTAAATTTGATGGAAAAGAGGGAGAGGAACCGAACAATCATGTCATGACTTTTCACCTCTGGTGTTCATCCAACTCGTTGATGAGTGACTCTATTCGTTTACGTCTTTTTCAATGAACCCTCACAGGTTCTGCTACGAAGNCTCCCCAATGGCTTGCTATACCAACCAAGCTACCATCGGACATTCCTAAATTTGATGGAAAAGAGGGAGAGGAACCGAACAATCATGTCATGACTTTTCACCTCTGGTGTTCATCCAACTCGTTGATGAGTGACTCTATTCGTTTACGTATTTTTCAATGAACCCTCACAGGTTCTGCTACGAAGTGATATATAGAATTACCATGTGGTTTCTTTACTGAATTCAACACCCTAGCTATGGCTTTCCCCACACATTACCAGTTACCAATCCGTTATGAAAAGGGGACTGAGATTTTTAGTTCTTTCAAACAAAACAAAGCCACTGATTTATCTGATCACCTTCATGAGTGGCAACGGAGATGATGTCTCATTAAACTCGAACTCCGTGATTAGTTGTTGGCAGAGTGGTTCACAAAATAATTTGTGAATGACATTGGTCGTGACATTTCCATGGGTGGAGTAGTCACGAAAGAGTAGGCCATAAGTCGTTCTCAATACCTCAACTTCATTTACTCACAAATGGGTACCCTTTATGATTTACTACCTGACTTACCTCGTCCTTCCGCTTCCACCACTTCAACTACTCCAGTTGCTTCGCATGCAGTCGATGGTGTGATTGGCACTTTCCGGGCCCAACCACAGTCTGCCTCAAGAACCAACCCCAAACTTGCTTCTTCTAATGTTCAAAATGCTCCGTCTCCTACCCCTCCCACCGGCAAGACTTCTGAGGTAAATGCAATCCAATCTACCCTAGCCGGTAAAAAAAAATCTAAAAAGGGAAGGGGTAAGAATAAGGAGGAAAAAAATACTTCTCAAGCAGAGCGAACCAAAACTACACCTGTTGACAACCGAGATAAGCGCAAACCTCGATACCCTTGTCTTATCTATGGTGATGATCACTACACGAAGGATTTTCCATGACGCACCGAGGTCACTAAGTTCCTTCAAGGAGCTCCAAAACCGCCTGCTCCGGCCATTTTGTCACAACCCTTCCCGTCTCAACAACAGGCTTAGTTGGTCATTCATGACCAACCCTCATTTTCTACTACATCCTATGTCTTGATGTGTACTGGAGATTCAAAGCAGAGCGACGTTGCACTCACTACTCGAGCCAAAGATTATTCTCCCTCTAAAGAGAAGGTTGATGATCTCCTTCCTTGGTAAAATCCTCTCCCGTGACTCCACCTACCAGCGGTCCTCTTCATCTTGAACAACCGAGCCTCGACACAGTTCTTCAACCCCCCCCAAAGGGCGTCCTTCAGAAATCGACTTTCAATCCTCATGCTCATACTGCCCAGAACTACAGCATTGTTGAAGATCTGGCCCAAGCACCTTCTACGATGTCAGCCCTCGAAGTCCTTCAAAGTTGTCCCACACAACAGAAGGCACTGTTGAAAGCTATTGGTGGAATCGATCCTATGGATACGAATTTAATAATTTTTGACTTGGAAGATCATATTCCAAGGTTACCCCCTCAACTCGCGTTCCAGATCCAAGTGATTGTCTCTAACAAAAACATTTCAAGAACCGTTATCGACGAGGGTGCCTCGACGTGTGTTATGTATCTTACCTGCTGGAAAGCCATTGGCTCTCCCTCTTTGAATGAATCCCGGAATACTCTAAAAGCCTTCAATGGCTCCGATTTTAATCCCTATGGTGTCCTTCCTTCGTTGTCCATCACGGTAGAAGGAAAAATGGTTCAAGTCGAAGTGGAAGTCTTTGATGCTCCCCTTGATTACAATCTTCTACTTGGCTGCAACTGGATCGATTCCATGCATGCAATTGTCTGGACCCTTTTCTGTGTGGTACGTTTCCCACATTAAGGGAAGGTAGTCACCATCGACCAATTGGCCTTTTTTAATTTTGATACTCGTAATGGCAATTTACCGTTCATCGCTAAAACCCCACTAGGTTATGAGAACGTCGGTGTAGGCCTTCTAAAAGATTCTTCGTTAATGGGTACTTTCCCCATTCCACCACCCGATGTTCCACGCTTTTCCGTTGCTTCAATCAACATGATCTCCACCTCGATTCACGATATTCCTGCGTCTCATGACCCCTGGATAGTATCTGACCCTGGAGATCATCTTCGTTATGGTGATGAAACATCGTTAAGTCCGGTCAAATCCGGCTATCAGGCCATTCAATCGGCAACCCCTTCTACCCCCTCTCTTGGTGAGTTATCTCCAGATCCTTTCCGTGTCATTTTTCCCACTGACAAGATGATCATGTCTGTCATGGAGGACACCCCTTGGGATGATCGACATCATCGTTCCATCCTCTTTCTGGAGCAACATACCATTGAGAACTATCAACGGATCTTGACCACGTCGACTGTTGTCGTCATCTCAACCATTTCCGAGTCCGCACAGGATGTGTTTTCTGAAGGGAACTTAAGAAATATCTTGCCCACTATTCCCCTCGACATATCTGTCAAACCTGGGATTGTCGAAAATATCCATATCTTAGCTTCGTGTTCTTCTGACGAAATCATCACCTACACATCCCTTTTCAAAGAGTTTCATGACATATTTTCTTGGAGCTAT
The DNA here is from genome assembly GCA_032191745.1 of Picea mariana. Taxonomy (NCBI): domain Eukaryota; kingdom Viridiplantae; phylum Streptophyta; class Pinopsida; order Pinales; family Pinaceae; genus Picea; species Picea mariana. The sequence continues at coordinate 21,836 of JASDQU010948438.1, forward strand.
GAAGAAATGTCGGGTATCGACCCTGAGATTTTGATACATAAGAACAAGACATATCCCGATGCTAAACCCGTCCGGAAATGCCTTCGTCCAGTCCACCCACGTAAAGCGGTTGCTATCAAGCTCGAAGTCGAGAAACTTCTTAAAGCCAACTTTATTTATCCGGTGGCTCTCACTGACTGGGTTTCCAATCTTGTCCTGATCGACAAGAAACAAGGCACAATTCGTGTATGCATTGATTATAAGGATATCAACAGAGCTTGTCCCAAAGACAATTTTCCTACCCCCCTTCGTCGATCAGATTGTCAACGATTGCGCCGGAAGTGAAATCTTCTCCCTAATGGACAGTTTCTCCAGGTATAATCAAATCAACATTGTTCTCGAGGATCAACATAAGACTGCATTTATTTGTCCTTGGGGTACTTTTGCCTATTAGAAACTCCCTTTTGGTCTCAAGAACGTTGGTGCAACTTTTCAACGCCCTATGTATTATGCTTTCCATGATATCAAGCACATCGTTCAAACATATTTGGATGATTTACCCGCTCACTCAATGCGTTGAGTCGATCACCCAACCCACCTCCGAGCCATTTTCCTTCACTGTCGGTTCTACCGTATACGTTTGAATCCTCATAAGTGCGTTTTTTGCGTAGAATCCGACCGACTTCTAGGTTTTATTGTTTCGCATCAAGGGATCAGGGTGGATCCTTTAAAGGTTGAGGCAATCCTTAATCTCCCTCCTTCTTCTACACTTCGCCAGTTACAAAGTTTGCAGGGGAAAGCAAACTTTCTTCGTCGTTTTATCCCAAATTATGCCGAGATAACTCATGGATTTACGCAGCTACTAAAAAAGGGTCCGAGTTCGTATGGGATAACATTGCCAACAATTCTTTCGAAGCTTTGAAATTGTCCCTCACACATTCTCCACTTCTCTTTTCCCCTGATTACAGTCGCGATTATTTCCTCTACCTTGTTGCCTCCGATTACACCATTGGTATGGTTCTCGTCCAAGAGGATGATGCTAACAATGAACATGTTATCTACTACTTGATTCGAAGTCTAACACCTGTCGAAATCAAGTATTTACATGTCGAAAAACTTGCCTTGCCTGCCGTCCAAGCCATCCAACACTTCTGGCACTATATCCTCTCCCACAAAACTACATTGATTTCTAACTGCAGCCCCATGCAACACATTCTCACACGTCAATTGCTAGGGGGTAAATACTCCAAATGGATTTTGATACTCCAGGAGTTTGACTTGGAATTCGAATGCGCCAACTCCAAGAAGTCCTTAGTGTTTGCTGAGTTGATATGTGACTTTCCCTAATCTGAAATGGAAAATGTAGCAGCTGACTCATTGCCCGATGAATCACTTTTCCTCATCAGCACTGATGATCTTTGGTATGGTGATATCATCATATATCTCCAAACCCATACTTTTCGACCAACTTTGTCTAGTACTGACCGACGTCGAATACCCTATCAAGCCCATCAATATATTGTCCTCGGGCATAATCTTTATCGTCGGGGGATATACTTTGTTTTTCGACGCTGCCTAATGTTCGACGAAGTCGAGAAAGATCTAAATGACTACCATTCTGGAGCATGTGGTGGTCATATGTCTGGGTATTCTACTGCCCAGAAGATCTTACAAGCAGGTTATTTTTGGCCTTCTTTATTTAATGACTACATAATCGCCGTTCAAAAATGCCATGCTTGCCAGATCTACAATAACAAGATACGGTCCCATCTCACTCCCTTTCACCCTGTGGTCTCTGTTGGTCCCTTTGCGAAATGGGGCATCGATTTAATGACATGTCACCCTCACTCGGCTGGGGGGCATGGATACATTATTGTATCCATCGATTACTTTATGAAATGGGCCAAGGCGATGCCAACATTTGACAACACTGAAAAGACCGCAACATTATTCATTTTTAATCACGTCATAGCTCATTTTGGTGTTCCCCAAGCTATTGTCACTGATCATGATAGCCACTTTAGAAACTTCATGATGTCTGAACTCACTGAAAAGTTGGGTCTTCGCCATGAAAACTCAATGCCCTATTACCCAGAAGCTAATGGCCAAGTCGAAGAAATTAACAAAGTTCTCATAACTATGCTCCGACGAATGATAGGGATTCACAAAACAAGTTGACACACAATATTGTTTTCGACATTGTGAGCTTACTGGACATCCGTCAAGTCCGCTACTGGGTTTACACCTTTCCGTTTAGTCTATGGTTTGGAAGCCATTCTCCCGATTGAATGCGAGATGCCCTCTTTAAAACTAGTTGTTGAACTCCTACCAAACACTTCTGTTGAGGAAGAACGTCTATTGTATCTTATGCGATTAGACGAAACTCGATGCAATGCTATCCTAGTCATAGAAGCGTAGAAAAAACGTGTCAAGGCCCAATATGACAAACAGTCAAGCCTCGCGTTTTCTCCGAAGGAGATCTTGTTCTCCTCTATGATCAGGATCCAGATATGCTAGGAGCTGGAAAATTTGAAGCCATGTGGCGAGGTCCTTATATTGTTCGACGAGTTAGTAGATTACGATGGTATCCCTTTGAGTGAACCTAGGAATGGGTTGTACTTGAAGAAGTACTATGCATAAAATCATCTATGCACGAGTACTTGTATTTTTATTGTATCATACTTCTTGTGTGTTACTATAGCTTGCTTTCATCATTATCTAGTCTCTGCCCTTATGTGACCTTGTATTTGATTTCCAGATGTCGGAGTCTTCGCTACCCTATATTGGCTTCGTTGATGGCGCTAGTCGTAGTACTCAAAACCTTGCTTCCACTGAATGGGCAATTTACACCCCTACAGACGAACTTGTCTCCTTACGAGGTGTGTGTCTCGGCCATGCAACCAACAATATTGTAGAGTATAGCGTCGTTATTGAATTGTTGATTGATGCTATCTCGCTCAAAATCCGTCATTTGGTTGTGTGACTCGATTCGCAGCTTGTAGTACTACAGTTAAGTAATGTCTATACTATTCGAAGTCCTACTTTGTTACGGGTGTATTTGCAAATTCACCTCTTGGAACGTTATTTTTATTATATTGAATATTCCTAGATGTCTAAATACATTAACTGATGCATTGGCTAACTATGTATTAGACAGACATTTGGATCATTTATAAATCAATCACATCAATTTTCACATAACACACGATAAGCCGGTAGAAGTCGTATGTATATATAACGATCAAAAGAGTTTTTACAAAAAGTTACGTCCGAAGACCAAAATGTCAAAATCTGAAGCTCATAGCTTCTACAAGGTGATGTCATGGATGACGTTCACGGTAACACATGACTACCCGGGCAACCCTATGGAGCAGTCGGCCAATGGACTCAGACACTCCTACTGTATGATGTTGATAACGTTGTGGAACCTCTCCAAGAGGCATGTCTGCAATATCTGTTGTCAAACACTCTAGGTTTTGTTCCACTGCTTGATAATCCTCGGCGTCCCATTGTGGCACTGGCGCTACCTCTCCTCACCACTGAATAAGAGAAGTACCAGGAGGTCGGTAAGGTCCCACATCTATGTCATCAAAAACGAATTTTGTATTTAGTCTTTGGACGAACATATAAAAAACATTTGCATATGATAAAATTCACAAAAACATTTAAAAAGAAAAAAATGTGTACTTCTTACCAAGTTCCCCCCACTGAGCACCCTCAGGTAGGACTAAGTCTGGATCTCCTCGGAAATCCAACCCGTCATAAGCATAATCATTGACCATCAACATCTGTGGTCGCAACCAGTCAAAGAAGGTATCATCATACTTGATAATTGGTCCAGCTACGTCCCGAGCCATGAGATGACACCATTTCAGCATTCTTGGATCCTTGGGAGCCAGTAAATCCCACTTAACCTGCAGCCTCAGTAATGGAACCCTCTCGAGAAAGAAGGACACTAACAAAGACCCATACCCGAATTGCTTCAGGTCACCTCGCCTGCATTTGGTCAATTACTTTTTAATGCTACGAAGCACAACATCTGCCTAGTTAAAAACTCGAGGTTCGGTACACTCTATGGCATACTAAAAGTAACTCTAGAGCGCCATGTGAGGAGCGGAGCTCCCAGCCATACGAGAAATGGTGAACAAAATAGTGCGGAGGGTCAAATCCTGCACTCCCCAAATAGCTACTTTCCCTTTCTTCCTCTCTGCCCCGGGAACATAGTGTAAGTGGCAATACTCACTCATGGGCAGCCCACCACCTCTACTACCAGTCAAGCTCATGTGATACCCACGCCGTGACAATCCTGTCAAGAAGTAAATGTCCTCAATATCTAAGGACAATGTGTGGACCCCTACATGAAATACCTATTGATCAAGATCCCACATATGCACAAGGTACTCCAATAACTTGATTTGGGCCCTCATGCCCGGGATACGAAAGTACTTCAGAAGACCACAGTTTTTCAAAGAGGCAATAGTGGGCAGATGATTTTCGACAATGGAATTATCTTCTTCGTGCTCCCTTTTGCGCCATTCAAGAACCATTGTGATGGACAAATACCTACATAAGAAGCACAAGAAGAAGATTAATAACTCTATTCACAAATTGGTGTCTTTTCATTGAGCAATATTTTAAAAAACTTTTACACTTTGCGGTTCTCGCATGTACCCTTTAGGCACAGTGCGAGGTTCTCGTAAGCTATTGTGGGCTCACCTGCAAGAATGACCCATTCTCGTAGGTCCCGTGTAGCCTACCTGTGAGAATGGTTGAGCGCCATAATAAACCCCAAAACCAACTCAAAATGATAGTTTTTTCCAATGAAAATGAAAAATTAAACCATGAAAAAGTAGAGGACAAAGAGCCTACCTCACTTCCGCTGATGGATCATCGAATGGATGCTCGTAACTCCCGCAATATAACGCCGAATTTCGAGGTTAAAAGAGGGGTTTTGGGGCTCAAATAGTGGAAAAGTGAAAATGATATGGTAAAAAGAGTTTTACTTCTTTATATTAATTTTTACCATGTTATTGAATTTTTATAATTATTTATTTATTAAAACCTCATCCCTAATTCCCTTTTGAGTGTAACTTTTGCAGGCCTAACGACTTTGATGTTCATATACAGGGATGCGGACATAGTTTTTCTTCTTCATCGCATGTTTTGATTGATTTTTATGGTTTTTGTATAAAATCTCGAGCTTGGTCTTTGTCTGTTCTCATGCTCGAAAATATATGAGAACGCGATCGAGCATACTTTTATCACTTTTTCGGGCTCAACAAGGTTATACGAAAAAGGAACCCCCCTGGAGTCCTCTTTAAGCTCTTTTCAAACTCTTTAAACATGAAAAGATAGCCGAGCGACCTTGCTATTTTCACGCTCGATAAAGTATTTGAAGAAAGCGTCTGTTGGGCAATAATTTATCTCTTTTTCTATCTCATCAGACTACTTTACGAAAAAGGAACTGAGAGAATTCTCTTTTAAGTGTTTTTCTAGACTCTATAATCATGAAAAACCTTCGCGTTTTCTATATTTGGACTCGTTAAACAAAAATCAACAGAACGTAATGGGACCGAACTACTCCTTCCTAGGGTTCGTTAAACATACTTCGAAGGACTTGTCCGAAGGATAAGATTATATCAACAAGCATATGTTATCCTCCTCAAGCTTGCATAAAATAAAGAGGTACTCGCCAGAGATGGTGGGGGAAAATTTGGGAAAGGGATATGTTCTCGTCTTCATATTGATTGGCAGTAAGTGTCGCTCTTGAACATGAAACCCCCTATTCATTATTTGAAGCCGGTTTGGAAAATCCATTTGTCTCTCATTCGATTTGCTACAAGGTCATACCCTGTGTCGTCTCTGAGTCAATGCTGCAAAATCATTGGTCATTCCATTCATATGTTTAAGAGAAGTTCATACGAGAACTCTATTGAGTCGGCTATCTGCAGTTGTCCATTCTCTTCGTGTCGGCCTTCTCTGTGTCCAGTCCAACTTACATCATACTCTGTTTCACCTTCAAAATCTATTACTCATTTCATGTCATTGATGGGGGATACATCAAGGCCCTCCTATGATGAGTTTTGTTCCATCGAATTCAGCTCATTATCTGGAAACAAGACTTAGAAATTCTTTGGTACCTTGGAACTTGCATGCCTCAATGGAAGGTTTCCTCGCTTTCGACAGTGGGTTTACATCATTGACCTCTGATTGAAATATTCCATCATCTGTTCGACCTCAACTCATTCATTCACATTTGAAGGATTGTACTAGGGTACCTTGGGAGTCATTGACATTAATGGTGATTTCCCTCGCACTTGTTAACGGTTTCATCAATGATTGGTAATCAAGTGGTTTCTGCCATGTTCGACTTCAACACATGTAATCACATGGTTAGATTCATACTTTTGGGTGACGAGATTGAAGACCCTAGATATCATCTCTTTGTCCAGGTTGCGATGGAATATGTATAATTCATGACACATAGATCCACTTTGTATGTCTCATGGCTATGTCATCTTAATTTGAATTTTCTCGCATAGATCCACAGTGTATTCCTCATGGCTATGCTATATTTCGATGGCATGGCTCCACAGTGTATGATTGGTGGCCATGACCTATGTCTATAATGTCATCCGTCTGTAATCTAAGTATGGGAATTCCTACCTCAGAATTAATATATATGATATTCTACAGATACTTGGTTGTTCGCAGGTTTTCGATTAGGTGCGCTCCTGGTTTTCGACACACACATGTAGCTTACAAAGTCTTTCGGCTGTCACTAGTTTCGGCCTCATACTTTGGGGGGCATTCTGTTACCCATGATTTTGGTCAATCTTGATGGTATATTGATGATGGTGTACTCGGGTTCCTCATAAGAACTTTCTCCTGAGAAAAGTGACATTCATCTCTTCCCATAAAACTTACTTTTGAAGAGAGTTCATGTTCGAAAACACAGGTATTCCAACAGAGGAAGAACACCTTCAGTAACCATTCACATAATCAGATCAAATATCAACACACTGATGTTTTCACGTGGTAAAACCCCTACGGGGAAACATCCACGGCCCTAGCTAACGCGGCCACTTGGAGCAGTTTATTAATGCAAAGAAAAAGATTACAGAGATATTTTACAAGAGAGTTTCTCACAATCGATCATCAGAAAATGACCCTCCATGATCTTTAAATAGAGAGCATGGACCAATCGGGTGTTAATCCACAGATCAATGGCCGTTAATATCGAGGAGAGTATGAACCGTCAGATCACTCTATGTCGGGAACATATCATGACCGTCGGATTTCCTAACTACAAATGCATACTAAAGAAACACACTGTTACCTAATGACATATTAGACCAAGTAGATATTAACTAACTCCTAAGTGTCTAAATATCCTAACATCCCCCCTTAAGAACAACTTGGGATAGGATTGAATGATTTACAATAATGACACAATAGGAGAAGGAAGGAGGCATTAGAGCCTATCCCCCCTTAATGACAACTTCCTGAACTCCTAACATAGATCGAAGTTTGGAAAACTTCGCTTCTGTAAGGGACTTTGTGAAAATGTTTGCAACTTGATCTTCTGTAGGGAAAAAGAGCACTTCAATAACTTGATCATGAATGATATTTCTGATGAAGTGCATGTGTAGCTCGATGTGTTTGCTACGCTGATATTGAACTGGGTCTTTGGCAAGCTTGATGGCACTTTGATTGTCACACGAAAGGCTGGTCGGATGATGGTGCTGGAATCCAAACTCTGAAAGGATCTGTCGAAGCCACAGGGCTTCCTAAATTGCATTTACCGCTGCTCGGTACTCTGCTTCTGCTGAAGAAAGTGCAATAGCCTGTTGTTTCTTACAGGCCCAAGTGATAGGTCCTGAACCAAGGCTGAAAACATAACCTGCAGTAGACTTCCGATCATCGGGGTCACCAGCCCAATCTGAATCAGTGAAACCAACCAATAAAGGAATCCTCCTCGAACTGTAATGTATCCCAAACTGAACAGTACCACGAACATAGCGAAGTATCCTTTTAGCTACTTTCCAATGGCTTTCATGGGGTGTTTGCATATATCAGGCAACAATACCAACAACAAAAGAAAGATCGGGATGGGTATGAGTCAAGTATAAGAGGCTACCAACTAACTGATGATACAGGGTGGCATCAACTTCAGGAGAAGTATAGGTGGCAAAAAGCTTGACTCCAGACTAGAAGGGACAATGGGTTGGTTTACAATCGTCTATGTGAAAGTGACGAAGAAGGTCACAAGCATACTTAGACTAGGAAAGAAAAATTCCTTCATTAGTTTGCAAAACTTG
>JASDQU010948440.1:36990-47024 GCA_032191745.1 Picea mariana
GAACAATAACTATTGATTATTTCTCATATATTGTGCATGGTGTATTGTGGTGTATTGGTGTAACTCTTATACTATTGTTCATTGCTCATTGGATATAGTTGAATGGTTTAAGTATAATTTGAAAAAGGTTTTAAATTGTACTTGATACTGATTCACCCCCCTCTCAGTATCAACACATTGCACCTTTTTTTATGATGGGGCATGTTGATGTGACATTTGAGGCTTCCTGATGACGGTATGTCACATTTTGATGAGATATCACACCGCTTATATGTATGGGGCAACTTGATGTGACATTTCATGGCTTCTTCATGATTATATCACGCCTTTTGATAAGATGTCACACCCTTTGGATGATGAGGCACCTCTTGAGATGAAAATTTGCACCCTTTCACGACAACTTTTCACTTAAATCTCTCATATAAATAGACAATCATTTTGGATTTTGTAAATCATGGATACTTGTGAAGATTTATCACTCTTGTATACTTTTACTTGTTCCCTCTCATGAAGAATGATATGGATGGTTAACTTAGGTGACTTTTTTGGGAGCTAGGTTTGTGGATCTTCTACTATTATTTGGATGACATGGAAATTAGGGTTTTGATGAATAAAAGATGTTTTGAGTAAGTGTTCTATTTTCATCTTATGGTTAAGTTTATGAATAAATTTTTGGATTGATGTTGTTTTTATAGTGGTGGTTCTTCATCCTCTTGCTTCATTTTTGAACGAACACTTCTTGTCAAAATTCTTGGAAGGTTATCTAGTGGAGAAATCTTCCCTTAAATCATCCCTTAATATTTTAGGAGGATTGCCTAGGGTTAGTAGTGGAAAATCTCTAAGCCTCACCCTAAAATAATTCACTTCATTCTCCCCAATAAAGAATCTATATTTGACCCCATATGCTCAAAATATTAGGCACTAGTCTTATTCTCCAAAAATAGTCAATCTTTACTACTGAATTTTACTATTTTAGGGTTAGGTTTAGGTTTTATTTGTTGCAGATTTTCATTTACAACCATGAAAAACAAGACGTCTAGGGTGTTTAGGCATACTATTGACCTAAACTATATTGTTGAAATCCTAATTTAATTTTTCTAAAGTGTTATGATAACCATCTAAGGCAAAAACGCCTAAGGTTTTAGGGCTAATTTTATTGTTTAATTTTATTATATTGTTGGAAATCAAAACACTAATTTAACCTAGTATTTATCCCTCTTATTTACTATATCATTTCATGATCAAATGGTTATTATTTATGTTGTTGTAATAATTTAATTACTACTGTAATAATTCATTTACTGTTGAACAACATCTATATTATTGTTGTAATAGTTTTACTGCTGTTGAAAGGCACTTATTTCACTGTTGAAATAGTTTTATAATGATGAGAATCATTTATTTCATCACTGTAATAATTTATTTAATTGATGTAACCATTTATTTTACTACTATAATTACATATATTTCTTGCAAGTTTTACTTTAGTCTTAGAAATTTTCTTTATTTTTAGTGTTTGGGGACCCTATTAAACTTACACTTAATTTGAAGAGCCTCTTTGTTGGGATTGAATCCTCAATACTTTAAATTTGGAAATTGTCTTTTTCCACCACCTCTCTATTACTGTGTCTATCCCTGCCTTGATGGTAGTCTGAGTAGTCACCCCAGTGGGGCATAGACTTGGATGTGTCTTTCCTAGAGATTCCTGGATGCTACTGGTGAAGCCTTCCTTGTGTTGGATATTATTCCTTCACTAAAGAGAGGGAAGTTGTTTCCTAGGTGACAATGGTGACATATTCCATGTTCCACTAGTCTTAGTGTCTTATGAAGGCTTTGCAATTGGTGCTAGATTGCGTGGTAACATTTTGGCGTCATTGTTGGGGAGAATTAAGTCATTTTTCTTGGAAATATGGAGTCTATGCTTCAACATTCATTGATGAGTACACATCAAAGAATAACCTAATTTTACTCATATGGATACTCCATTAAGGGAAGAAGCCCTTTTCCCTACACAAATTTTTAAAAACATATGCTTGTAAGGTGAAGCAAGCATAATTGCAAAGGCATTTGGGATTCACCTTGGCGACTCCACACACACATGTTTGGTATGAGGAATCACCTCTTATTTTTATTGTTTACATTAGGTTGTATAGTAAATGAAGAAATATGGTTGCATGGGAACTTCATGAAATGTATCCTCCCCTTGATATTAAGGATATTCTAGGATACCCAAACAAGCTCCCTCCAAAATGGGGAAAGAATATTCTAAAGTTTGATGGTGATTCTCTTTCTTCTATTCCACATGTCTCATCATTTGTGAAGTATGTTTCAACACTCATTGAAATACATGAGGATGTCTTAATAATACAATTTCTACTTTCTCTAGAAGAAAAAAAAAACAATTGGGTCAAGCATTCTTGTAATCCAAAGAGTATATCTTCTATTCCAGATTTCATTGAAAACTTCCTGAAACATTGGGGCCCTAGATTTTAGAAGTACAAAGACACTTTTCAAGATCTTGCGACGACCCTTCAATAAGAAGAATCTCTTCTTAACCCAATTGAATATGATGAAGAATTTGTTGAAGAACAAGAGCACGAAGAAGAGATTCATGAGGAAAGTCATCAAGTACATGAAAACGAGCAAGAGCTACCTCATGAATCTAATGAAGAAGAAGACTTGGATGAAGCACATCATGTTGAATATCAATTCCATGAAGATCTTATTGGAAAGAGCACTCCCCCTCATGAAGATGAAGACTTGGTAAGCTCTAGATCTTCTCAAAATTGTAAATTTATTGATCTTTATTGCTTTGATTTTGAGAAGAGTAAATTTGAAAAGAAGTCCTCAAGTGATAATGAATTTAAGAATGTATTTACTTCTCCATTTAGTGAATGTGAGGGAATCCAAGTTTCCATTATTCCTTTGCATGAAGACAAGGGTTTTGTGAGTTGTAATCATTTCCATGTTCTTAAACTTTGTGATGCATATTTTGATGATTTAGAAAGTAAAGAGTTTTCATAGGAATCCTCAGGTTCGGTAAATTTTCCATTTGATGAAGAACATGATAACCATGAGATTGAACATATTGATTATTTTCTATGTATTGGAATGCATAGATGGGATATCGGTTGTTTTCATTTTGATGGGGATTTAATTTATCAAACCGATGATGACTCTAGAGTCAAGAATGAAAAAATGTTTCCTTTGGAACGACCATCTATGTACATTAACAATTCAAATTTTTAGCAACATGAAAATGATATGTTCACTGGTTTGTTTCAACCACCTAGAAATGATTCACTACAACATTCTCATGGAAACTTCCAGCCATGTCCTAGGAGGTATGATACATATTATTTTGAGCACTAGGATTTATATAGTGAAGAATATTTCCAGTCACCCTTATGCTCAGATTTTGGTGAACATTTGTGTGAGAAATCTTATGGGGTTGTGATTCACCCAGGGAAACAAGAATTTCATAACAGAATTTTCCAACCATCTTTTTCATCTTGTCATCAATATGTCATTGGAGGTTGGAAATTATATTTTTGGTGTTGAATTATCTATGGAGAAAAAGTGTTTTCAACATATGGTTTGTTGCAAGGATTTCCAACCGCATATAGAAGGAAAACAAACCCTAAGTTGGGAGAAAATGTCTTTTTCAAAATATGAATTTACACCCCATTTTTCATTCACATATTTTTCGGGCCACCATGAGGTCCATTTAAGGTTTCTTATGATTCCATATAAATCTTTGGGAAGTGGCATCATACATGAAAGTAAAAATAGCCATTTTTTGAAGTATATGGATTAGTCTTATGAGATGCAAGGGTTGCATCATGAAGATATTATTTGGATCAAGGATGAGTCATCATCATCATATTGCATCCCCATTCAAAGATGGATAGAGCAAGCATGCGGATGCACTTGCCAATTTTTGCATGATTTTGTTGCTCTTGTTTGTCCTCGTGAGTTGGATTCTATGTTTGTTCAAGATAATCTAGTAGTTGATATGTGATTGTTTTGGTTTATAAATAAGCATAAGGGTATAAATTTTGACCTCGATGAGATGCTAGAATGGCTTCATCGGTTGTATGATTATAACTAGAACTTACATTGTCCTGTAGCATTAGGTAGGATAGTTGCGGGTCATATTTCCTTTTATGCATCTTGATTGTGTTTTTTTACTCTCTTTCATTTATTGCTTGATCATATGAATTTATAATTAGTTGTAATTTGGATTTAGTCTTGTTTATTATTAAAAAAAAGGGAAAATAAAAGGAAATTGATGTTATGGTGTATTTTATTTTTACTCTCATTTAGAATGTAGAAGGATTTTTTAGTTGTAATGTGGAGTGTAGGTCTTCGAATTCCATATATCACTAAGGTTATCATGGGATCTACGGTGAGCACATGTCCCCACTTTGGAGCCAGATGTTACCCCCTCACTTCTAGGGATAACTAGAGGAGAAAATTTTCTCCATGATCCACATTTCAGACAACAGATCTGATGATGTTATTCCAAACTCTCCATAGACAGTTTCCCACAAATTCCTTCCATTAAATGCTAAACTCATCTCACTCATATGACATGGTGAATTTACATACTCGGGTACATTGTTATGACATTTCATATCGAGTGATAATGTTAATACTTGAGGAATGAAAATGGTGATCACGGGTTCATTAGAATAATGAATCATGATGATTTAAAGTTATATTTTTTCCCTTGTCTCACCTTGGTGTTCATTATCATCTTCTAGTCAAGTGTTGTCACTCTTGGGAAAAGTTGTACTACCGGGGGGCCTTAATGGGGGTAACATGTCCATATCCCTTACCATGAATAACATGCTCCATCCTGATATGTCCATTGTCTTTTATTTTGGGTTGGTTGTTACATGTATCCCAAAGAGGTTTGTGATTCACAACCCCATGATAAGAAGGGGCTTGAAATCCCAATCTTGATGCAACTTGATAAAATAATAGAAATACCAAAAGACCCAAATCAAAATGTAGGGAAAAGAAACAAAAAAGAAAAAAAGAGTATTAAAAACCAAGAAAAGAAAGAACATGAGCGCTACTCCCTTGCTAGGAGGCCATCACCCCGAGTCTTATGTAATGAATGAATACCTTATGAAAGGACTTAGCAAATTAAATTTCAAAGGCCAAAAAAGGTTAAAGATATAAAGAAAAAGGAAAACAAGGGTTTGGAAAGACACAATGTGGAGGAAAGGGTACCTCATTACCCAAGTTATCCCTCTATAAAGGAACTCATAAGGATGACTATTATACATGGCCTTGCATGTCAATGACATCCACCCCATGAAGTAAACCCCAATCCATATCGATACCATTGCACATACTCCTTGACGGTTTCCTTGGGACATACCTCTTGGTATAGGTATTGGAACACTTAATAAGGGGGAATAATGACCCTCCCATACCTAGACTTGGAAAATTGTATAATTTGTAAGCTAGTGTGAAGTTTGAAATGACCCTCACGTACCTAGACTTGTATAATTTTGTAAGCTAGTGTGAAGTTTGAAGAGGATATTTTGTGAGGTCTATCTAATAGATATTGTATTAGCATGACTCACTTTATGTGTTGTGTTTAGATTATGTACCTTTCCTCTAGTCTTCATGATGTATTTTGGACCACATGAGCCACTCCTCGGATGATTCTTTCACATAGACACATGCTTGGTTGACACTTGGATCCATTAGAGGATGTTGAGGGGTTACTAGCACACTTTCATGGAGACCATTCCCACCACTTACGAGAGGTAATTTGGCACTCATAGGAGGACTTTGTGGCTTTTGAGCACATGGATCCATTCAAAAGACACCCTAGAACATACGAGGTATGACCTTGAGCTCATTGATGATGGGATGTTTCATGCATGATGATGATGGCTTGATGGGACGTTTCACCTTCTATTGGGGATGTTTCACTTTTGCTTGAGGATGTTTCACTTGGAAATATAATATGGCACCTTTCTATGGATGGTAACACCCTTTCATGATGGGACGTTTTACTTTGATGATGGGACATTGTACCTTTTTATGATGTGGCATTTTCGGGCTTCCTCATGATGGTATGACACCTTGTTATGAGACTCCACACCCATTGGAGGCATGGGGAACATTGATGTGACATTTTGGGGCTTCTTGATAATGATATGACTCCTTTTGATGAGACATCACACCATTTGGATGATGAGTCACCTCTTGAGATGAAAAGTTGCACCCTTTCATGATAACTTTTCACTTAGATCTCTCATATAAATAGAGAATAATTTCTCATTTTGTAAATCATGGCTACTTGTGGATGTTTATCACTCTTTTCTACTTCTACTTGTTCTCTCTCATGAATAATTCTATGGATGGTTAACTAGGGTGATTGTTTTGGGAGCTATATTTGTGGATCTTCTACTACTACTTGGATGACATGGAAATTAGGGTTTTGATGGATGGAAGATGTTTTGAGTAAGTGTTCTCTTTTTATCTTATGGTTATGTTTATGAATGAAGTTTTAGATTGATGTTTATTCTCTAATGATGGTTCTTCATCCTCTTGTATTATTCTTGAACAAACCCTTCTTGTCAAAATTCTCAGAAGCTTATCTAGTGGAGAGATCATCCATTAATATTTTAGGAGGATTTCCTAGGGTTAGTAGTGGACAACCTCTAAGCTTCACCTTAAAATAATCCACTTCATTCTCCCCAAGAAAAAACTCTATTCGACTCCATATGCCCAAAACAGTAGGCAATAATCTTATTCTCTGAAAATAATCAATCATTATTATTAAATATTATTAAATTTTGCTATTTTAGGGTTAGGTTTAGGTTTTATTTGCTGCAAATATTCATTTCCACCCATAAAAACTCAGATGTCTAGGGTCTTTAGGCATACTATTGACCTAATATATATTGTTAAAAACCTAATTTAATTTTTATGAAGTGTTGTGCCAACCATCTATGGAAAAAGCATCTAGGGTTTTAGGGTTAATTTTTACTATTTAATTTTCTGATTTTGTTGACAATCAAAACCTTAATTTAACCTAGTATTAATCCCTCTTATTTAGGGATATTATTTCTACTTCTATAACAATTTATTTATTGTTTTAATGATTCATTTATTGCTGAAAAAACATATATCTTACTGTTGTAATAATGTTACTACTCTTGAAAATCACTTATTTCACTACTAAAACATTTTCTATACTGTTGGGAATCATTTATTTCATTTCTATAATAATTGGTTTAATTGTTGTAATCATTTATTTTACTGTTGTAATTACATATATTTCTTGCAAGTTTTACTTCATCCTTATACTTTTTCTTTATTTTTAGTGTTTGGGGACCATATTAAACTTATACTTGATTTGAAGAGCCTCTTTGTTGGACTTGAATTCTCAATACTTTAAATCTGGAAATTGTCTTTTTCACCACCTCTCTATTAATGTGTCTATCCTTATCTTGGTGGTAGTCTGAGTAGTCACCCCAGGGTGGCCTAGACTTGATTGTGTCTTGCCTAGGGATTCTTGGATGCTACTAGGGAAGCCTTACTTGTGTTCACTACTACATATTGAAAAAATTCCGATGAACTATTTCCGACGGTATGGACAAAATTGGTCGTACTGTCGAAAAATACAAGATAAATATTTCAATTTTTCAATTTTTTTACAATTATGCCCGCATTTGTCAGCCTTGTGATGGAAACCTTTATATTTGTCTCAATTCCGACAATTTTTCTATCTTCATCTCAATACCGACGATATCTTTGTGCTCGTCTCAATTCTAACGATATCTCTAGTTTCGTCTCACTATCGATGATATTAGTGCTAGTCGTTACTCTCTTCAAACAGTTACCCACTATTTGACTAATTCAACATTGACTTGGTCAATTGTCGTCAGAATTCTGACGAAAAAAAAAAATATGTTGCATTTTACAGATGTTGCGACAATTTTTCTATAATGACGACAGTTCAGAAAAGGTATAAGGTGTTCTTGTCAAGCGAAAAACATTTATTTTCATATGTAAGTGGCATTAGAATAATATAATAGATATTCTATTACACCACTCAATTTAATAAGATAATCATCACTTCTTTTTTGTGGGGAAGAATGTCTGAAAATACTAGAGTTGGGAAAAAGTAAAGAGGGTGAAAAGGGTGATGGTAAATGTTATTTCTCTTGCAAAAGATGTTGTATTGTACGTCTCATTAGAATTTTAATAGGAAAAACTAAAATGCATTGTAGGAGATATGGGCACATTGATGGGGGATCAAATGAATATCATCATGTGGTAATTATCTATATATTGATCATTATCTGGCTTTATATTGATTGTATTTATAAAATTTTATATTTTTTTAATATTTGTTATATTACACAATAATTTTGCACGATTGTTTGTAATTATAAAGTTAGAATTGCCCCATAACTTTATGCAGAATGCACCAAGTATTAGTAGAAATGATGGTGTACAAGCTAAGGAACATGAAGAGAATAATGAAGATCAAGTTAATGATCCCATGGAAGAAGATGAAAATAATAACATAGTTCAAGATGATGGGACAAATCAAATGATCCAAGACTTGTTCTCTCAGTCAAATGAGGATGGGGATAGTGATGGTATTTATGATGAACCTTTGATAGAAGAGGAAAATAAACAACTTTATAAAGGCTCAAGAGAAAATATTCTCTCTACTACATTGATGTTGGTGAACTTAAAGGCTATAAATCATTTGTCGAACACTTGTATGACACATATCCTAAGGTATGTAATATGTTTCATCACATATACATAAATGTTGATTTTTTTCTCTATTTTTTTAATGTTAATTAATGTGTAAAATAAGAATGCAATATTTATGATTAATATTCATTATATTAACTAGTTATTTTTATATTGTAGATTGTTAGGTGAATTTTTGTTACCATCGTCAAATATTTTACCTCGCACATATCGATATTTACATGCCATTATGAAAGACAATGGAATGGAGTATAAAATTATAGATGCATGTCCTAATAATGATATTATATATTATGGACAACATGCGTCCAAAACAGAATGTCTACAATGTCATATCTATATATATTGAACCGATCAAGTAACAAATAGGATGTCTCGGAAGGTTCTTTGTCATATTCCCATAATTCCATGTTTGCAATGATTGTCCAGGTGTAAAAGCATAACATAGTTTATGGATTACCATGCACATAACATAAGTGGATATGGTGTTCTTCAAATTTCTACAAATGGTTATGCATTTAGAGAAATTGAGGGAAAATGAGAAGAATTAAAATATGAACCTCGTAATGTTAGGCTTTCATTGGTAACTGACGGTGTTAATCCATTTGGAGAGCTTAGGTTTATTTACTCAATGTGGCCTATTTTTGTTATCAAAGATAACATTCCTCCTTGGATGTCAATAAACAGGGAGCACATAATGTTGACAATGATTGTTCTAGGTATTTTTTTACATTAATTTTTCGAATGTAACATTTTCATTTGTTTGTTTTTTTGCAGAATATCTTTTGTTTATTTATTTACTTAAATAATAATATACATCATGGTATTAATTATGTGTAATTTAAAACAATTATGTAAGTACCAAGTTAAATATATGAATGTATATATCGAGCCTCTTACGAAGAGCTACTAAATTTATGGGCCGACATCACTATGTATGACATCTGTAAGCCAATCAGGGAGAAAAAAATCAATTTCGTGGAATACTTGTATGGAAAATTCATGATGCCATAGGACTAACACATTTTTGTGGTAATTGAAGAACACATGGACCACACTAAGAGGGGGGGGAGGGGGGTGAATTAATGTGTGGACTATTTTAACAATTTATTTTCACAAGTTACCAGTTAAAACATAATTGAACAGATTAAGAACAATCACATCATAATTACAATGGACATAGAGACACCGGATATTTGTATAAGCTTTTGTATAATTGATATGAACATAATAATATGAATATATGTGAGAGATGATTTTCTTTAGCACCA
>JASDQU010948442.1:1551-12272 GCA_032191745.1 Picea mariana
TAAGAGAAGCATCTAGAGGAAGATCCTTCTAGAAGCGAAACCTTCTATTAGGTCTTCTTACATCCGCCTTATTCTATTTTATTGAAAGGCCTTATTAATCTTGACCTTTATTACATCCGAATACATTGATCTACCTATGTGCGGGTTAGGACCTTAACAGATAAAAAGTAAAAAGTTCATTATCATTAGATCTACTCTTGGAGATGAAATCAACAAGTCAAGAAGTTGTGTAAGTCTTACCATCTAGTTCAAACACATTTAAAAACATATTTTCATAAGGAAGCTACAATAAATGGATTTCATGCAGTTGTTATAGATGATACTTTTGGGCATCATTAAGGCCTATTACTCCAATGGTACTCCCTTTTACCTCAAGGGGGGTGTACACAGATGAAATGAGAAAGGTACTCTATTGCACTCAATGGGGGGGAGTACATTGATCAAGAAAAAAATGGAATCTCTTTCACCTTAAGGTGGGGAGTGTTTGTGCAAAGTTGTCAGACCAGGGTCATCTTCAGGTTACCAACAAAAGGGTACCAATGTAGTCTAGTGTGCTGACATTTTCATCTTTCCGAAAGAAAAGAAGTCTCACCCAAAGCACAACTGAGACAAAAGAACTAAGGAAAGGGTAAGAAGAATGCTATACATATCTATAACACATCTATACTGTTACCATTATAACACAATATAGATTACTCAGTTCAAATCCTTAACACTTTATCCACCAATACACGAGAACAAAACTATACAAAACATCCAGAAGTGATAAAGATATGTAATTCATAATAAACAACAACATAATGATATCTCAAAGATACATAAAGTAATATAAACCCAGAGAATTTTCAAAATTTGATCTCCATTCTCTTTATATTATATCAAAAGTCTTGAACAATAATAATTCATAGCTTTACATTAATCATCTACCCTACTCAACATAGAGAGATTTGTAGGTACAACTCAATACAATACTACAACTAATAGTAATCAATCTAAGATCTTCCCTTACTAATTACAGTCTAGATTTGGAGTACAAGTCCAGTTATTTCCTCTTGTTCCTCTCTCCTATATTTCACACACCCACCCATTACAGTACAACACAATACAAAAGAGATTCAATACAATCGGTTCCTTTCTTTCCTTGATAACCTGTAAGCCCTTTTCTCTTCTTGATTCTGTTGTAACTGTATTGTCTCAAAACTGATTCTACGATGGCTTCATACTATTTTCTATTCCAACATCTTTTTGTTGTGTGTTTCCTTTCTCAGCCTTCTTCACTTGATTGGTTGTCTACTTGATAAGTTGCACAACTCCTCTTTATCAAAATGAAGGGCCCAACAGGCCCTGACCACAATCCTTGACTCGCACCAAGTCAAGTCTTTGGTTCTTCTGTGTGCTTTGATTTGGCCTATTGTCCTTCTAGTGTTTTTCTTTCTTCCACCTTGGCTCCTTCAAATGATGGGCCCAATTTTGGCACTAGATAGAGAGATTTTGTTTGACCCCCTAGAACTGTTCAAGTTTGTCCTACCATTTCTTGGAAAGCAATGAGGCTTTTGCAAGGAATTATTGTGTTGTGTTGAGGTTGAACTCCTTTGACTTGGATGAAATTAGCGCATTCCATTATGCATCTACTAATGTCTCAACTTGATGAACTTGTAGGTAGGCGGTTTGAAGGAAAGGCATGAAGGCTCTTAGTTCCTTCTTTGTTATTGTTTGATCTTCAAACAAAGCATTCAAAGAATTGTTCGCTTGTTGCATTTCATCGAATTTTGCTTGCTGCTCCATAGGATTGTTTGTTTTAGTTGCTTCTTCATTGAGTGTATGGATTTTGGTGCACAATTATTACAGTTCCTAGTTGTGGTGGATTATAACACCCATCCAGTTGCTCACTTCTTTGAATATGGTGGTACACTCAACCATATTTTTATGCAGGAAGGCTCTAACATCGTTGCCTTCTAGGACAACTCTTTCTAGATTTTGTTGGAGTTCTTTGGGCTGTGCCTCATCCTTCAACTTCATCCCCTGCAATTGGGTTTGAAGGTCCTCTGCACAATATTTTAGTACCTCCAATACTCAGCTTGTGTTTCATCTTACTGAACCCATTGTTCTAAGTGATCAGTTGAGACTCTGATCAAGCCTACTAGTTGCGGTGTCAACAACTGATCGATCTCTTTGGATGTAACTATGGCCTCCAGGGAGAGTTTTATATGAAGTGGAAGCCCGCTGGCTATGGATTTCTCTGATGGTGTCTCCAATTCTTCTTCTCCCTGTAGTGATCCTTGCAACTGTTGGGCTAGTTTAGTCTTTAGGGCTAACAAAAGAAAATGAATAACTTGCACCTATGATAGGTAGAGATGTAACAAATCTGAGAATTGTTGCAGATATTGCAATACAGGTTCAAGTTTTTCTTTCAGTGAGGCTATGCTTTCTATTGATTGAGTCTCCTGTGGTGCTTGAGACTCTTCCTCCTTTTTTGTCATTGCCTACGTTGTGGGTGGAACTTCATGGGTTCTTCTCTGATCCTTCAGGGATTATGTGTCTCTCTCTATTCTCAGAGATTGTGTATCTAGGAGGGGGAAATGTGGGATTTGTGTGAGTATTGGTATTATGGATGGTTGGCTCTCCTAAAATGAAATATTTTCTGGAATATCAAGTTGCATAGGTTCTAGGGAATTGGGTGGTAAGGGGACTATGGTATCTGTAATCTATGGCGGTGGTTGTTACTTAGTGACTATGGTGGAAGACATAATGGGTTTAGACTCAGGTTCATCAATAATATAGATAACATTCTAAGCTTCCTGAGTGGTTTCTCAGGTACAAGGTAGTGAAATCGATATAGGCTGAGGGTTGATGATTTTAGTTGGACTGACTACTAGGGACACAATGGTTTTGGGATTCTTGGTCAGAAACTCATGTATGAAGGTGGTAGATAGAATTTCATTAATGGTCTTACCTGATAATATGGCCTCATATGGAAGCATAGGACATCCTAGCAAAGGCCTCTTTTTCCTCTGCAACTGGTGTTCTTCCTCTTCCTCTAATTCTGAGGCTGTTGACGAATTCTTGGGATGTTATACCTTTCCATATCTCGACCCTACTTCTTCTGTTGGATTATTCATCTTTAGAAATTATGGTGGAAATGAATAATGTACACCTAACTTGCGCATGGTGCATTTAACTCCTGGCCAATAAAGGATTTCCATGTCTAGTATTTCCTCATCGAAATAGAATGGTAGGGGTATTGTATGAAAGTATTAAGGATTTACATGCCTTGGACAAATGAATGTGTAATGTGAGTTCAGAGAAAAAGAGATGTTCCTTGTATGAAAATTCAGGAGCTCCTAGAGTATACACATCCTTTGGGTGGTGTCAATAAACTAATTTTACCACTTTAGGAACACAGTGTTGTTGAAGTCCATATTTTCTGAGTCTGCCCGTTCATGCCAAGACTCAAAAATATTTGCGAAGTGGACTTTTTTGGTAGGTGCTAACTTTCTTCCCATGGGTGGCCTCCACTTCAACATTGAAAAATCCAGAAGCAAATATCCATATGTGAAGGTGCCTCCCTTCTCTTGAAGTTCCTCACAAGAGACAAGGAGTTCTTCCAACAAGTAACTACACCAATTGAACACTACACCATTTGTGCATAATTCAACCATTGACAGGGCATCCAGTGTGCATTCACCCTTATAGTAAGAGTGCATGACCTTGCTAGCGATCAAGTAGCATGCATTTCTAACCCCCTCAGGGAGGATTGGTTCAATATTTTTTGTGCGACCTCCCCTCTGTGTATCGAAGCGCTCATATAGGCTAATCTCTCCCTCCCACTTTCCATGCTTTCTCGGTCCTTGAAATACTTTGGATATGTCCTCTCCCTCCAAAGATAATCCTTTCAACTGGTGAATATCTTCGGCATGAATGGGGTATCGTATATCGATCCATAAACTTCTATCATTCACCCTACTGATAAGGAACTTGGTGCATCGCACAACTTAGCCACTGGTTCCGAACATTGGGAGGTCCCGAAGGTTCATTATTGTAGAGTGGAAGAAATTTAGAAACTCATCCTTCGAGAGGAACTGCACCTCCGCTGTCAGCCCAGAGTCCATATTGCATAGCACGTTGATGTTCATTTGTTAGAACAATGTCGTGTCTATTAGATCCAATTTGAGGAGTTTTGTCTGCTCAAATTTTCCTTTGACATCACCTAGTACATCAATATTGGGATCATAGGGATCATTTGGAACTGCTTATTTTGATACAGAGCCTCTTCCTCCTGATATTCTCGGCATTTTTATGCCGGAGTTCTAGTAACGACACTAGCTCGAGAACTGGGTGGCAATCAACTTCTCAGATGCACTAGGATGTAGAGACTCACCAGGAGAAATCAAATAATTGAATAGAATGGTGTTTGAAAAAGATTATGGAGTATTATAGCTAATATAATGGGATATACCATTAATGAATCATCAATGAATGAGAAATTAGGTCAACAACGCAATCTATGGTGTGAATGTGCGACGAGACTGATAACGGGGCAAGATCTTCTAGCCAGATACTGACTTTAATGGGTCTCTTACTCAACAGATGGTTGATGTGAGGGTATTACCATTTTAATGGTTGAGAATCATGGCCAACTTATCAATATTATATACGTGGACCAACACTTTTAAGATTTGATGAGACATGCTGACAGTTTTTTGGTAGTTACCCTAAAATCCACAACTGGGGATGACGTAAGTATGACTTAGTTGTTAATAAAGTGCAAATTTGATTCTCCCCTTACCACAAATATTTTCTGGTGGATGTACTTGTATGGTTGAGTAGATTGAAGATGCATTGGATAATGCGTTGTTTCATGGCATGTTACAAAAAACACCTAACAATGAAAATTAGACGGATATGTTGTGGCACTCCTAAGCACACTTTGACATTATTACATAAAACGATTCAACATTGCTACAAAATGCAACATCAAATCAAAGTCTACCTACTGTACACGGTCATATGGATTGGAGCAAGAATTTCTCTTGTTAAGTGTGGGTAATATAGGGTTTCAGGCATGTTCCATTCACCCACCCTGGTTAAAGGATACCATCCAGTTTCGCTAGCTTGAACACAACAGACTGTCAGATCTCAACTACTAGGAATGGCCCTAACCAATGCATGTAAAACTTGCTTGGATGTTTCTGATAACAATTGTCATAGAGGAGTACCTTATCACCTTGTGAAAACCTCTTAGTCTTAATGTGTCGATCGTGCCAAGCCTTCTGCCTAGATTTTTCCACTAACTGATGAAAATCAATGAGGAACCTTGCTTCTTCTAGTTATTGTAGGTCTGCAATCCTTTTTGAAATTGATGTGTCATCCGTCATGTGTGTAGCATGAGATATATAGAGAATAGGGGTAATAAACTCTGTAGGTAGCACATCTTCCTTCCCATAGACCAACTGAAATAGGGTATACTTGTGAAACTTCTTTGTGGTAGTCCTATAAGCCCATAAAAATGTTGGAACTCTGTCATCCCATTCCTCCTTGTTTTCACAACACACCTTCATCATCCCTCTGTCCAAAATAATGTTGAATGCCTCTATTGTTCCATTAGCTTGTGGATGATAAAGACTGCTCTTATGGTGCTGAATAAGAAATTGTGTCATCAATGTTGCGATTGCGTTGCTAATGAAGTGGCTTCCTTGATCACTAGTCATGCTCCTAGTAGATCCAAACCGATCAATAATATTTTCAAATATAAATCTAGCCACTCTATTTGTTGAACAATCATGAATCGCTTCTGCTTCAGCCTGCTGTGTAAGATAGTCTATTGTGTAATGATATATCTAGCCTTTGAATGACTTGTGAGCATGTTAATTGGTCCAATAAAGTCAACAACCCACTTCTCAAAGGATTGTAGTTCCCTAACCGATTGGAGAGGTAATTTGTCTCTGCAAGATGGCTTCCCTAATCATTGACAAACGTCGTAATACCTAGCATAGAATTTAGCATATTTGAATAACGTTGCCCACCGTAATCAAGCTTGGAGAAACTTTTGTGTTGTTCCTTTCCCTCCAATGTGCCCTCTGACAACTCCACTATGGAATTCCCATAGGAAATCTTTCCTTTCATAGATTAGGACACATCGTATGAGAATGATATTGACTCCCATCTTATAGAGTTGGCCTCCAATAAATTGGTAATATGTTGCACGAACTACTAGGTTTCTCTTCTGGGTTGCAGAACAATTCTTTGGGAAAGTCCATGTACTGAAAAAAACAACAATCTCTTTGAGGTATTCTGGAATGGCTTCAATCCAGAACATGTCTACATCAGGGAGCTGGTCATCCACTGCTCCACTTTTCCCTGATTCTAGTCTTGATAGGTGATCCGATCCTACGTTACATCTTCTAGGCTTGACAATTACCTCAAAGGAAAACTCCTGAAAGAGTAAGAGCCACCAGCAAATCCTTCCTTCAAGAATAAGCTTATTTACAAGGTATTTCAACGCAGAATGGTCCGTGAAAAACTTACAATGAAAACCTAGTAAGTAGTGTCAAAATTTTTGCAATGCATAAATCATAGCTAAACCTTCCCTTTTAGTTGTTGTGTAGTTGCATTCAGCTTGAGATAGTTTTCTGTTGGAAAAGTATATAGGGTGATCAATATTACCTTCCTTTGGTTGCACTAATATGGCTCCTAGCACAACACTCGATGCATCGACGTGTACATGTAATTCAATTTCCCAATTGGGGTATCTAAGGATTGGTGTAGTACTGAGCTTTTCCTTGAGTGTATCAAACACCTTGTCACACTTAGCCATCCACCGGAATTTTTTAGACTTCTTCAGTAATTTCTCCAATGGTGTTGTAATACTGGTATATATTCTGATGAACCTATGGTAGTATCCTATATTCCCAAGTGTCCTGTGCAACTATTTCTCACTTGTAGGTGGAAACATGTTCAGGATAACCACAACTTTGGTTGGGTCTACCAGAACTCCTTCCCAAAAACAAATGTGTCCTAGCAGGTTACCACCCGGTATGTAGAAAATATAATTCCTCATGTTTACAGCTATCTATAACTCCCAACATCTATCAAACATCAATCAAATTATCCTATGTTCTCCTTCAACAAAATTTATATCATCCAGTCATCCATGTAGACTTCTAGGAGCCTGTGTACAAAATCACAAAATGTTGCAATAAAAATCTCGGAGAAGACCGAAGGGGCATTATTTAGGCCAAAGGTTGTTAATTTATATGTGAATGACCCCCACTTAGTTATAAAAGTGGTATTCTTCTTGTCATCCTTTGAAATTATGACCTGGTGATACCTCGAGAATCCATCTTAATACCTCATCACTAAAGGGTGTCAAAAATGGATCATGTACACATGTGGCATTCAAAATCCTATTGTAAACAAAAACTTGATTGTCCTCGGTACCCTTTTTTCTTTGTATTACTATAGTTCTAACCCATTCTTCTGTTTTGACTAGAAAGATTAGTCCTGTTGTAAGCATTTTTTCAATTTCTCTTTTGACCTTTTCTTTTATCTTGGGATTGAGATGATATGGTCTATGATTCATGGGTTTTGAGTCAGGTTTTAGCTCGATATTCATCTATCCCATTGTTCCTTATATGACTTTCATTTCTGAAAAGGTTTTTGGGAATAGGTCTTCGTATTCCTGCAATAAAATTTGGATTTCATTCATGGTCTGTTCATCCCAATAATCCCTTATAAAAGCTATCTTAGGATGTTCTTCGCTCCCTATGTTTACTTTATGGAACTTTAGAGGATGGGTATAGGTTCTAATTGTATGAATAAGTGTAGTATCATGGATTTCCCTAGTTACCACAATTTCTTTAATATTGAGGTTCCTAAGTTCTTCTACTTCATTAGGTTCTTCCAGGTCTTTATCAAATTTGCAACATGATATCGATATTCTAACAGGGTTGTCGTATTGATTGGACTGGGACAAGTCGGGATGATCATAACATACCACTAGACTTGATATGGATTTACAATCATCAATAAATAGTATCTTCCGAATTGTTTGAAGGACTAGGTGGAGCTCAAGAGTCTTATCAATAAAGGAACAATATCTACAAAATTGGTCTTCTAGTGTCTGCCACTGGTTCATTTGTCTTATGGTCTCTTCATGTATGTACCAGGTTTTTGGAATCACACCTAATGAGTGGAAAAATAAGTGAACCCATAAATGAGATGGTACTTGCACAACTTCCCATTTCTTGATGCAATGCTCAGCATGAATTTTGGGGCTAGACTACCCATCGAATAGTTGCGCTTCATGAATATACATGTTTGTCTCTATTGTTACTTGATCAATTTTGATAAATCTATATCGAATAACTGTATATGTTTCCTCCCAATCTAGAAGTGAAGCTCTATGAGTGACCCACCACCTGGCTGGGGTCTCCTTCAAAGCTATATCCAAAAACGATATCCTTTTCCCTGGCTCAAATTTTCCTTCTATATCAATGAGAAATATATTCAAATATGAAGTACCATCATATGTTGGGTGGTCCCTCATCTTGATCCCAATCCATCTTGTTGCCCTGATAGTTGTACAACGTCTTGAAAATATTTCTTATGAACCCTGTTGCCAACTATCAAAAGCTAGTTTTGAGTCCTCCTTAGCTGATTGTATACTCCTCCAACTTATAGATCCATCTATAGTGGGTTTGATGTAATCTAGCCTCATCCCCACTGTTAAGGTGTATAACTGGTCGAGAACTTCTGATTCCATGTTATTATCCACTAGCTCAGTATATCTTGGTCCCATGTATGGATATAAGGGATGGAATACTTTTACTCCATCTGCTTCAAATGTCATAGTGTCCCTCTTTAAGTTAATGAAAAAATAATTTTCATAATCCCAATCAAGTCCTAATAAGGCAGGGTAGGGGTCTTCATCTCCCATGATTTCAATCACTTTAAAATCAACTATCGTTTTAACTTTTGCAACATCTACTTCCACATCTTCCAACCTTCCCATTGGAAAAATGAAGTATTGATTTTCCATTCTCAGCTGGATGGGGGAATATACTAATTGAGGTTTCTCTAGAGCTTACCAAGTCTTTTTGGGTAAGATGTTGACAACTGAGCCTAAGTCTAGCATTCCATATTTAATTTCAAAGTCGTCTAACTAGGCCTCCAACCTAAAAAAATTTCCAATTCGCACCTTCCTTATTTGTACTCTCTATGTATTCTTCTCATGGAGGTCGGTGGTTATATTAGTCTCTAGGGTTCCCTCATCCCCCAGTATTAGGTACAAGGTGTTCCACAACTTATCAGAAAGGCGATTATCTCCCAGTATCTTAGAGAATAATTGAAACCAAAGGTTGATTATAGTTCAATATTGGTCATGGGGTCTTCTTGAATTTACATGATTTTGACGTGTAGGAGGTGAGTCAGGATCTTGAGCGGTCTTGGATTGAAGGGTAAATTTAGGAGGGTTTTCCCTTATTTCTGGAGGAGATTCACCTCTAAATATTTTGATGACATCTTTGAAAAATATTTTTTGTTTCAAAGGATCATACCTATCATCCTTGGGGGCTTCTTTCTGGATCTTGGGCCAATTGTTTGCATTTTCCCTAATTTTTTCTCCTTCGAGAGTTATTATGTCAACTTTAGGTAACCTCTCTTCAAATTATCTCCTTAGTTCTGAGCCTATGAAGTTAGCTCCTCTTGCAATTTTTGGTACTGGTCAAATTGGATTTTTCACTCTTGAAACAGGCTAGATGTATACTTTACGACATTACAATTCCAACACCACTAAAGGAATCAAAATCAAAGGTCCATAAATGCCAAAACAATCACCAAGGATTTATGACTAAGAAAGCTTCATTAACCGTGACCTTTATTAAACATGAATCCACCCAAATGCTTGAATGAGGTTGTAAATTATCCCACTAGAATCTCCTCCTTTTTCTCTCCGTGTTGCAAACAACGATGCCTCAATCAATCATAGTATGAGAAAGTTATGGAATTTTGAACTCAATCTCTTTTCGGTGCTTTCCATTAAAAATGACACTTAGAAATTTTTTGATCTGTTATCCTTCATAGGGGAGTTCATGCTCAACGTGGCCAATACATACTAGAGGCAATGAGATGAACTTCACCGTTACATATCGGAGGCAATGAGATGAAATTCGTCGGTACATACCGAAGGAAATGAGATAAAGGTTTCCAATACATAACAAGAGAGCTTAAGACAAAGTGCTCCAGTTTACACTGGAGGAGTTCCTTTAAAGTGATCTGGTTTACACGAGAGAAGTCCCTTTGATGAGCTTCGACTTACACTAGAGGAGTTCCCACAAAGTGATCTTTTTTACATCGGAGGAGTTTACTCAAAGTGTTTTGGTTTATGCTAGAGGAGTTGATGAGCTTTGGTTTACACTAGAGGAGTATCTTTGAAGTGCTCTAGTTTACACTGAAGGAGTTTCTTTAAATTTCTTTGGTTTACACCAGAGAAGTTCTTTTGATGAGATACGATTTACACCAGAGGAGTTCCCACAAAGTTGTTGGAAGATTGATTGTTGTCATTGATGTCAACCCTAGTCATGGGTTTTGGACCGCAAGATTGATAAAGGTATTTGGACATGAAGGAAAATGCACATGCATATACAAAACCCATGAATGGATAGTATACATCATGATGTTTCCGCTGGTATTTGGCATGTCACATGGATCCTCATGGTTGAGGA
>JASDQU010948443.1:13938-34189 GCA_032191745.1 Picea mariana
GGCTCCGTATGCGAAAGATATCGCGTTGTGTCCGAAAACCCAAATAGGCAAAAAAAGGGGATGATTGTACAGTCCGTATAGTCTGTACAGTGCCACGTGGCATGCTGACTGTACAGGTCATACGATCGTATAGATGACATGGCATCCCCTGGAGATGACATGTGGCAACTCCTGGGGGTGACACATGGCAGGTGACGGAACACAGGTACGAGCAGACAGTTAGACCAATCCATGGGTGACACGTGTCACCACTATAAGGGTGACATGTGGCATGGGATGATGTCAACATCTGACTGGGCAGGTGATGTGGTGTATGGTATTTGACGCATGGAAGATATGTGGGGCATTCAACGATTGACGTGAGGCATACATGTGGACCATTCAGCGATTGCCATGTGGCACCCTATGGTTGGTTTGTGTGTTATGTAAAATTTGGTGGTTTCGCCGAGGGTCGAACCCACGACCTCCCCTCCGAGCTGTGGACTGGCAAGGCTGGGCTAACTGCCTGCCCCACGGGTGATCCTTGTTAACTATATGCAAAATAATATATTTGAATTGAAGTCAAAGGATATTCGGCAGGGAAAAGGGTCGGGGCTTAGCCCCATCCCTCGGCGCTAACACATGACCATTCCATGTAACCGAGAGCATGGGTTTTAAAACAACGCAGTTGTATTGGATTGGGCTTGGCCCTTGGTTCCTGGGTGGTCCCATATGACCCAGGACCGTTACCACATAGAGCGCTGGGGGGGTTATAACTACTAGCCCGTGGGCCTATGCCAACGTACCACAGGAACTAGGAGCCAGTAGAGAGAGGGCCAGCGCCTGGGCGCGTGACCACATGGAGGCGCCCAAGTGACCAGGGGTGCGCCAGTTTGGGGGTTGCGCCCTAATTTTATTGAAAAATGGGTTTTTTTGTTATGACTTGGGATTTTCTATTGATTTTATGCCATTTTTAATTGATTTTCTCCATTTTTGGGAGATATTGGGCATTTTTGGAGCCCAAATTTTGGGAGGAAGTTGGGGATGCATAACCAACTTTAGATCTATAAAAACTAGGCCTGTTTGAGGCCATGGAGGATAGTTAAGGATAGAAAAAGCAGATTTATGCTGAAGGGAAGCCAAGCCAAAGCCATTTTTATGCAGGGCAGATATTAAGGAGCAGACGCTGTCGAGCCATTTCTGAGAGATACGGACATCCGTTTTGCGTGCCCTTTTCTTTGCAGGGTTCTAGAGATCTAGAAGAACATGACCAGATTAGTCTTGTAGCCAATTGGCATTGCAGCGATGTACTTTTGAGCTTTTGAACAAAAATAAAGAAGCCTCCCCCATAGAGACAAAGGCCCGGAGACGTAGGCAAAGTTGTGTCGATCTCTGTTATCAATCTGCGTGTTATGGTTTGCTGTCTATTATTTCATTTCAGATCTGCATATATGTATATGGCTGTCATAATTCCTCTTCTTTCCTCATTCTTTCATTAAGTTTCTCAAAAGGTTAATTAACACATGCAAATCAAAACTCAACCATAGTCATTAAAAGATCCTACGGATCAATCCATTACTAGGATTGAAGCTCTAGATGATGTCTTCTTGAGGCAATGGGCGAACAAAAAAGATTTTATGTATTATATCATAGAGTTCAGATCACTAAAGAGAAAGGAGGGAGAATATGTCTCTGATTTCTCCAAAAGATTCAACAAGATGTACAATAATATCCTTGTTGAGATAAAGCCTACGGAAGACTCTGCCAAAATTACTTATTCTAGTGCTTTTGACCCTGATTTATGCCTCCTACTCAGAGAGAGAAGAGATACTTCCCTGGCTCATATGAAATATGTAGCCTTGGAGGTAGAATCCAATGTCTTAGAAATTGAAAAGCTTAGGAATAAAGCTAACAGAGACAGAGGAAGAGGAAGATCTAAGGCCTCAACCTCTGGTTCTTCTGCATCTCACCCTCAAGTAGATGAATTAACCAAGATGGTGAAGTCCCTATCTACAGAAATGGAGAATATCAAATTCGAAGGGAAGAAAGGTTATAAGAATGTCCCAAATAATGATAACAGAGGCAACTTCTGGAGGCCGAACAACCATGCTCCTCATATTATGCCAAGGGAACAAAGTGACAGAGATATAAACGATCATAAAATCCAAGATCCTCTTCAAAACAACCCTTTTATGGATGAGGAAAGGGAAGAAGAGGATCTTGACCCTAAAATTCATTGTATTGGAGAGACCTCCCCATTTCCCCATTTAACTCAATCTACATATGAGGAATCCCTCGTGAACGGTCAAATAAATGAGCTGAGTAAGCGAGACAAGGCCAATGGCAGCCAAAATAAATGCAACCTCTGGTCTAAGAAGAAAGAAGGGAATTCTGTCATCCCTGATCAACCTTCCATAGCAGAGAAACCTATTAAATATGAAGAAAACAACAACAAAGAAAAGAAATCTCAAAATCCCCCACCAATAGCCAAAGACCCCATCCCATAGGTGAGAGAAATTCTGAAGCCCCCTTCATCTTTTAACTTTGAGCATGAAATTCATAAGATCACAATCCTTGTTCCCCTTTCAGAGCTAGTCAAGCATGAATACTTCAAAAGGTCCCTCTCTACGATGTTGCAATCTAAGCCATCTTGTCATTCCACAGACTCGGTAAATCTCCAGATGAAAATCTAGCAGTCATCTTAGGTCCTATGGTAGAAGATAGAGATGATTCATCCCCTCCTTTCTACACATCCTTAAACATGCATGATAAGGTGTTGCATAATTTTCTGATTGACTCAGGGGCATCTCATAATCTCATTCCCAACACTATTATGGAAGAGCTTGGATTAGAGATCACAAAATCTTATCAGTATTTGTACTCTTTTGATTCAAGGAGGGTGCAATGTCTTGGGGTTATCAAAGATATGATTGTGACCTTGTTTAAGCTTCCCATGAAAAGTGTGGTCATGGATATTGTGGTGGCTAATGTTTCTCCCAAGTTTGACATGTTGTTGTCAAGATCTTGGATAAAAAGACTTGGTGAACCTTGCAGATGGACCTCACATATGCCACTATTATTGTGTTTGGAGGGGAACATAGAAGATTGTATAGAGAAGATCAGTTGGCCAACATTGTAAGTGATGAAGCAGATCCCACCAATCATCCTATATTTTCCCTTGATGCTGATTTGGGATCCAGCTTATTGTAGCTCATTGATGTCCCTGAACCTCCTCTTGAGATCAGAAAGTCCATTACTCTTGGTGAATATTATCCTCCAATTAACTCTGTGTGGAAAATGTTTTTCGATGGAGCCTCCTCTAAGGATGTTGTTGGTGCTAGAGTTGTCTTTGTTTCACCATCTCAGGAAGCCATATCTCTATCATACAAACTGGAATTTGAAGCTACCAACAATCTGGCAGAGTATGAAGCTCTTGATTTAGGATTAAGAGTTGTGAAGGATAAGGTAATTAAAGAGATATCAGTGTTTGGTGATGTTGAGTTGATTGTCCAGCAGATCAGGAATATTTATCAGACCAAACACCCTCGGCTTAAAAGTTACAGAAATGAAGTATGGGACCTCATTGACACTTTCTTCCTAGATTTAAACATTTCATTTGTTCCCAAAGAAGAAAATGTCATGGTCGATTCATGGTCATTTCAGTAAGCAATTTCAGAGTCCCTCTGCCACCCAAGATCAAGTATGATGTAGAAGTGAAATATAGACCCTCTATACCTAAAAACATCAAGAATTGGAAATTGTTTGAAGATGATCTTGAAATCATATGGTTCCTCGACACCATTGATGAGTTTTTTGCATTACACATTAATCAAGACCCTAATTCTAAAACAGGTCCTCATGCCGATGTTTTTCTGAAAAAAATTGTTGATCATTATATTTTTAAATTGCCTAGCAATCACATCCCAAAGGGACTAGTTCCCTTGGAAATACTATTTGATAGAAATTATGTGGCAGTAAAGGGTAAACTCTCAGGTGAGGATATTGATGTAGCTGAGTGCAATATTGGCACATAGAAGAATCCCAAATTTGTCAAATTATCAAGCAGTCTGTCAAGAGAGCCGAGGGCTGAGTATACTGAGCTATTAAAGGAATTTGTGGATGTGTTCGCCTAGACCTATGAAGACCTTGGAACATATGACACCACTTTCATTGAGCATAAGATTCCATTGAAAGAGGAATCCAAACAATTTAGGAAAAAATTAAGATAGACAAGTCCTATGTTGTTGCCTATTATGGAAAGGGAGGTGAAGAAGCTTTTGGATGCTCAAATTATTGTGCCTTTAAGATATTCTGAGTGGGTATACAACATGGTCCTAGTAAGAAAAAAGAGTGGAGAAATCAGACTCTGTGTCGATTTCAGAAATCTAAATAAGAGCTCAAATAAGGGCAATTATCCACTGCCAAAGATGGAACACATATTGCAGAGGGTAACTAGTGCATCTAGGATTTCCATGATTGATGGATTTTCTGGATACAATCAGATCTTTGTCCTTCCTGAAGATAGAGAAAAGACAACCTTCACAACTCCTTGGGGCACATTCATGTATGCCAAAATTCCCTTTAGATTAATAAACGCAGGAGCAACCTTTCAGCAAGCTATGGACATCGCCTTCATTGGGGAGAAGGATAAATTGGTTGTCATCTATCTGGATGACATAACATTCTTTTATAGATCTGATAAAGAACATTGTTGTCATCCGAGGAAAGTCTTCTTGAAATGTAGAAGGTTTGGCCTCTCCTTAAATCCCAATAAATCATTGTTTGCCATGAAAGAGGGAAAATTGTTGGGACACATAGTATTAGCTGAGGGGGTCAAAATTGATTCAAGTAGGGTGGAAGCTATTCAAAATTTGTCACTTTCCAGATCCAAGAAGGAAGTCAAGTCTTTCCTAGGAAAAATCAATTTTCTGAGAAGGTTTGTTTCGGATTTTGTTGAATTGGTGAAGCATATCACAACCATGCTCAGGAAGGGGAATGAAGTAAAATGGACTGCTGAGTCTAGAGAATCCTTCAACCAAATCAAGAAGGCAATGATCAAAGAACCTATGCTTATCAGTCCTGATTATTCCAAAGATTTTCTAATTTTCTCTTTTGCTTAATTTGATACAGTGGCAATTGTTCTACTGTAGAAGAATGTTGAAGGGATGGAGAAGCCTATTTCATTTTTCAGCAGGGCATTGAGGGATGCAGAGGTCTAATATGACATCATGGAGAAGCAAGCCTATGCCTTGGTCAAAGATCTCAAATATTTAGGAGTCTATATTTTACATTCAAAAATCATTGAATACGTTCCTTCAGCTTCTCTGAAGGACATTCTCATTCAGTTTGACATAGATGGGAGAAGGAGTAAGTGGATTGCCAAAATCCTCGAATTCAATCTGGAAATAAAACCCACGAAGATAGCAAAGGGTCAAGGTTTGGACAAGTTGTTGGATTAATCTAATTTTGAAGCTTTGGGGGTTAACTTCATCAACACTTTCTCAGAAGGTCATCAAGCTAAGTTTTCTGATAAAAATCCACAGGATAGCCCTCCACTGGCAGAATGTACCTGGTACAAATATATTATATTTTTTCTGCAAGAGTTGAGACCCCCTGATGGTATGCGAAAAAGCAAGGCAAGAGATTTAAATCTCAAAGCAATCAGGTATTACCTCATTGACCAGGTATTGTATTGGAAAGACCCTTTGGGTGTTCTTCTGATATGTTTAGACCCACAGGAGGCCCAAAAAATTATATTTGAGTTTCATGACAACCTATGTGGAGGACATCACTTCTGGAGGACCACAGCCTATAAAATTCTCAAGGTTGGGTACTACTGGCCTATTCTATTCACTGATGTATGTGCGAAATTCAGTCCCTGTATCAAATGTCAGAAATTCTTTGGAAAGAAGCACCTCAAATCTCTACCATTGAAGCCTGTGGAAGCTTCAGGACCCTTTCAGTAGTGGGGCCTAGACTTCATTGGGGTAATTCATCATGCAACAAGTAGTCAGCACAGGTGGATATTAATTGCCAAAGATTATTTCACCAAATGGATAGAAGCTATCCCCACAAGGAGTGTTTCTCATAAAGTGATCATTAGTTTCCTGAAGGATATTATTGTAAGGTTTGGTTGTCTGAACAAAAACATCACTGATAATGTTTCATCCTTCAGGTTTGAGCCATTGATCAAATTCTGTGAGCATTTTGGAATTGCACTGATCCACTCTACCCCTATTATCTCCAAGGAAATGGATTAGTAGAGTCCTCTAACAAAATCCTGATAAATATCATCCAAATATTTTTGGAGGACAACAAAAAAGAATGGTATTCAAAGTTTAAGCTTGCTCTATGGGCTGACAGAGTGACAACAAAGAGGTCTCTTGGTCTATCTCCTTTCCATCTTGTATACGAAGCCGAAGCAATTTTTCCCTCTCAGCTCGCCTTTCCTGTGGTGAAATTCTTTCAAGACTTCCAGGATGAACCTGATGACATGATCAGAAGGATTCTTTAGATAGTCGAAGCACAAAAAACTAGAGAGAAACCGCTGGACAAAGTGCATGAACGTCAACATAAGATCAAGCAAGCCTTTGACAGGAAGGCGAGAAAAGAGGATTTCCAGTTGGGGGATCTGGTGATTAAATGGGATGCGCCTAGATAGGACAGAGGCAAGAACAACAAATTTGAAGCCTTGTGGATCGGGCCCTTCAAAATCCTTGAGATAGGTCAAAATAACACTTATAGATTGCAAACTTTGGAAGGCAATGAATTTTTTGGTGGCCCTGTGAATGGGAATTTTCTGAAGAAGTTCTTTATTTGAGCCTTGAGTGGCTCCTGTGTCTTTGTAAATACTTTTTTTGTTTTTGTTTTTGTTTAGAGTGACTCCACAACCCAATAGCAAGGCACTGAGACTGCAGAAGAGTTCTTGACATCTCACAGGGAGAAAATCATCCCCCATGGAGCCTAATGCTATCACATTTATTTGTAAATGGGGTGTTTTCCTATGAAGTTGGCCCCTTGGTGAAGCAATCAAAGAAAATGGGGAAAAACCCACAAATCATCTTATATCCTAAGTCAGAGGTGCGACATGAACTTTTGGCATGATATAATAAGACGCACGCAGATCTGGGCAGTCAAGATTGGTGTGCCTTAGATCGACGGTCGTCGATCGTATCGAGGCCACAACATGTGCGGTCATTAAAAAATATAGAGTGGGTCGAGAAGAAACCATCGTTTTTGTGGAGGTGCTATAGGTCAGCCAGAGACACACATTGGGCCCAAAAGTGAGGAAGAATAAAACTACTTTTCGGAGCCCCGTTATGTGCATGTGCATCTAGCGCCCTATCCTAGATTGACATTTGTCTACCCCAAATATGTCCCCCACTGCTCTCTCCTCTGTCTGCCACATCTCTCACTCCCCTATAGATTTCGTCCCCTCACACCTAGCCTCCATTCACCATCCCACCTATCCCNGCCCCGTTATGTGCATGTGCATCTAGCGCCCTATCCTAGATTGACATTTGTCTACCCCAAATATGTCCCCCACTGCTCTCTCCTCTGTCTGCCACATCTCTCACTCCCCTATAGCTTTCGTCCCCTCACACCTAGCCTCCATTCACCATCCCACCTATCCCATCTCCCCTCTCATCTCATGCCACCTCGCCCCACATAATCTCCATCCCAGTCCACCTCATCTCCTGCTCATGTGGCCCTTGCGCTGTCCACATGGACATCTCCCATTCGCCATTTTAGGCCTGGCGCGCCAATCACCCCATTAGTTTCCACGTCCTACAGGTGTAGAGTTGACTTGAGCCTTCTCCAATCCCAATGAAACAGTCATTAAGGTTGGTAGGTGGTGGGTGAATGTCATTTCTACCATAAATAGAAAGCACAGGAAAGGACTGTCAGTTAGTCAGCTCATCAACAGGTCCGTTCTGAAGCTCGTTTGCGTATGACCAAGGTTCATGTCTAGATAGAGAGTGCATGCATAGTCTGTCAGGAGGCATGCAGACGTAACGTCTTCAACACAGCTTCTCGGATATGCTTCCGCGATTTTATTTTGAGGATAAACATTCAGTTCTAATATTTTGTTAGGGTCGATGATAGAGCAAAGCTCATGTATTGTAAAGTTTTAGTAAATCCTCTGGCTTCTGATTATGTATATGCATTCGAGACTTCTTGTTTAATGAAAGTCAACTTTCTTACTCCCTCTTGTTTCCCTCTAATGCTAAAAGAGTTCATGTTTTATTGATTCACTTGAATTATTGTGACTTCATTATGATGAAAGTTTGATTATAGTGTTGTTACAGTTCCTTTCAGTTTCTTTGAGATTTAAATTCGAGAAGTTCTTTCTTTTAAATTGTTCCTCCTTGGGATGCTGAAAGACCTGATCTCCTCAACAGGCCTCTACATCTTCTCACCAAATTCTTCCTCCTACTCACCCTTACTACACCCTATTGATTGAAGTTAAACCAAGACCTCACTTGCCTGCACATATCAGTCTATTTTTCTGAGTTAAAACGATACTTTCATGAGACTGCACCCATTTGACCCCTTTATATGAACCTATGACATAAAAATCTGATGGGTATCAGACTTACCTCTACCGCAATATATGGGTGTATTCTAGTTTTAACAGATGACATACCTTGATTTGGCTTTGGAAATGACTTCCTCTTAAATGAATCTCCTCCTCTGCCTCCTTCTCCTAGTTTTCCTTTAGGGAATCTCTTCGTTGTCCATAGTGCTAAGTCTGAATTCTGAGGCTACAAATATGTGTGCCTCTCTTCTTCTTGCAACAATGTACCTATCAATTCCTCAAAGGTAGGAGTTTTCTCTCTCGCTGCAAGGCCCGTTATAAACATTTGATAGTCCTCTAGAATTCCATTTAGCGAAATTGTGACAAGTCTGAATTCTGACACTTTTTCTCCAATATCTCCCAATTTATCTTCCATGTCTTTAATTCGCCCAAGAAAATTACTAACATACTCATTTATATCCAATTTAATACTTAGCAATTTACTCTTCAGAAAAAGAATATGATTTGTATTGTTAGTCGCATACATATCTTTAAGTGCTTTCCAGGTTTCTTTAGAAGACTTAGCATCTCTAATGTGAGGAGTTATATTATCTTTCATAGACATTCATAATAATACCTTGCCTTTGTTCTCCCACTTATCCCAATCTTGGATTGCTACTGTTTTCACACCTGCATCCACGTCAAGTCACACTTTATCTCCTTTCAAGATTTTCCATACACCGTAAGCTTCCATCAAGGTCTCATTTTGAATTTTCAATTGACGAAATTCAAGCCATCTAATTTATTGGCTTCATTGAGATAAGTTTTAGCAAGTGGACTCTCCATCCTTGCAAACTCCTTCATGCAGCAAACTCGCAACAAACTTTTAAGTGTTCCTATGATAAGCTTACATCATCGGATATAAGGATCAAAAGCTAAACCAATGAAATCCCACCTGGTAAGTTTAAGGGGCATTGAACTTACCACAAATTTCTATCCATCCACAAATGTGCATCAATCCAAGTAGAATGTTTATCAGTTCTAGAACAACAAAACAAGCTTTTGCAACGGACCACAATCTTCAAGAGAACTCTCTAAATTTCTTACCTCCAATTCAGCAGAAAAACATTAATGTATTGTTGTAGTAGCAATCCCCGGTTACTTTTTGTGCCCAGAGAGATAAATCCCTCAACAAAGAGTCAAGGAGCAACAAATCTAGACACACTCTCAAAAATGAATTCTCAATACCATTTCGTTTGTTGCGGTCAAACCCTCAACAACGAATTCTCAATACTTCAAAATCTATTACAAACAATTCGCCCCCTATGGGCATACTCCATAGCAACTATCTTCACGCACAGTCCACAACAATGATCTGTCTGTTCGAATCCAATAGTTCAGACCAACTCCACTCCAACAACAATGATCTCGATCTGGGCGATCTGGGTGTACCAACATAAATGATAACAAGGAGCAATTAAATGGGTTTGATGCCTAGAGTTTACAGACTTCTATAGAAATTCATATTTGAAAAATTAGCGCAACAATAACAGAGAGACACAAGCAGGAAGACGTCAGACACCGATTTATGTGTCTATTAGATGACCAGAAATCAATACACGCAACTGACAACTGCTCTCTCGGAGCTCCACACTTCCATGCTCACTGCACCAGTGCAGACAGTCAATCGCCCTCCACACTCACTGCACCAATCCAGGCAGTAAGATCCTTCCTAGCTTTGATACCAACTTGAATATGTAGAAGAGCTGGCGGGTGTATGGATTAATGACATCCTGTTTGGTGTCCCAGATCATATCCAATGTCCTGCGGTTTTATAGAACCCGAGGAGGATCTTCTGCTGACGACCTTAGCAACACCTCAAAGCTTCTCCCTCTAGTCCTTAGCCATTTATACCTTTGCCTCCTTTAGCTCTTACATCCTTACTATTTGACTCCATTAACCCTAAGGCACTGATCTAAATACCTCATGCGTTGAAAGTAAACTTGGTCACAAACAACTTTCAAAATCTTGAATCAAACACTAACTTCACTAACCCTAGCCTAAAACTAACCTTCTAACCCTATATGTTGCCATCATCTTGAGATTTAATATCATCAGTGCAGTTGAACGTTTTGTTAATAAGCTATCGAATGGTGTTGAAGGCATTAATTGAATGAAGTATTGATTTGTTCCATTGAATGCCACATTGTTCTAGCATTTATTGAAGAAGTGATATAATTTTCATCACTATTTTATAAACATTGACTTCGTCAATATTTATTATCAAATTGCTTATATTTTTATTAGATAGTCATTGATTTATATGAAGTACTAACCCACTGAGGTAGCTTCCATATATCAGTTTGTTGTTGCTTTGTCTCAGACAGGTATATGTTTTGGGGGTTTTATTTTATTATTGGCCTTTGGCCAGACTATCTGCTAGGTGATGACTTGTGAGGGGGGAATAACTACTTTATCCTGTAATCCTTTTCCTTCTCAAAACGCTAGGTCACCGGGGATGTCTCCCCTGGCCCCTACCTCCCTAAAGAGAAATAACCATCCCATTGTGGTGACATTGGATGGGATTGGTTCCTGTTACGCCAGTTTGACCTTCATACCTCAAGCCTTTTATCCTTGCTACAAACTGTGCGATAACAGGACTAAAATAGGTGGCTCAAGAATGGTGTTGGTTAAGGGGAAAAAGTTGAAGGAGGAGTTGTGCTTTTCTGTATTGGCAAAGAAAAATTAAAAACTCTTAACTAAGAGTGATTGCTATATACTTCCTTAAATAGCACAAGTCTATAGCTAAACAAGGAGTTGTCTATACCTTAACAAAGTTAACGGCTATTGCCACATAGAAAAAATCATTATTAAATAAATTTAAACTGTAGTGACCTGGTATTTTCAAGAAAATTGTCACTATTAAATTTTAACTATAGTGTTCAATTATCATTATTAATTTTTAACAAATGACTTGATGTTTTCAGATTTTTTTTTTAATAACAACCATACAAAGAATAAAAAAGTCAATAAATCTAGAAACTAGTTCGCCATCAAAGTAGGAAAGAAACTACTAGCTCTTGTAGATCAGGAAAATAAACCTCGTGCCACTATGTCCATGCTAAGGATGAAACACCTAAAAGTGATGGATTTCGTCCATGCAATGGAAACAATAATGGTGCATGTCTATACCAATATTGACTTGCCTCTTTCTACTCCTAGACTCCTTGGCCCTGCATGCCACATCATACACTCAGGTTGGACTTGTGAATCATTTTAGTCATAAACTCTAATATTACTCCTCTACCTCCATTCTCTAATTAATTGATGATGCACATCAAGCACCTAAGGGGAAGCAATTGATGATGCACATATTGGGCCTTAATATTAGCTAGTAGTACAATGTTTTGTAACATATATTAATTTTATTAAATCAATATATAATATATAAGAACATATACCAATAGACATAAAAACAATCTAGTTTGGTCTTGCATGCTTAGCATGGTTGTAGATTAGTTATTCATGTTTTTGGACTTTAGACAAGAATTATTTACTACTATGTGAAATGTTCTACAGATTTGACTACAATGCTTTTGATAATACAATCCAACCATTATTTTGAAAAAGGAAATATTGATGAACGTACAATTTAAGAATGATAACACACACTTTTACAACATGAAATGTAGTCAATTGTAATTATATTTTTTTTGAATTCAAAATTCCTTAAAACTCTCTGAATTAACAAAAGTATATACATGCCTTAATACAAAATAGGATGACACACCATTGTAACCTCCACTAGAAAAACTCAAAATCACAAAATCCATAGTTAACATAGGCCAAAACACCCATCATCACTAATTCTTAATCATAAACATAAGAAAGAATACCAAGTGACATGCATTTCAAAAATTACTAACCAGTTTTTCTTATAAATTCTGATTTAATTAATAAATAATAAAAATAAAATAAAAAACCATTGTAATTGCAATTATACCATATAAAATCGGAATAACAATTCAAAGCAGGAAGAAGTTTCCAATCCATATACATATAAACTTGGAATTACAATTCAAAGCAGGAAGAAGTTTCCAGTACACTTGATTTCAGGTGAGGAATTTAATTAAAAAAAATTCGCTCTTCCCAGGATCACTGATAAGGCTACATACATGAAATGGCTGATGTACTTGGCAAGGGATGACTCATATTCTCCGTTTTTCACCCAGGGTAACCAATCTATACACATGGTAGGTATACCCTCATGTCACTGCTGCAGGTTTAAGAAAGTGACCAGCACCTGTTTCTTATAAATTCCCAGTATGCAACCCCTATCTCATATAAACAGTGAACCAAAACTGAAAGCAGTAGTAAGAAATTGAAGCTGAAAATCATGCCCATTTCGATGCTCACAGCATGCGCAACGCACAATGTATTGAAGAAGCCACTTCACCTCTGCGTCGTACTCTTCCGCATAATTGCTTCCCAGAAAATCTCCAAAAACACGAACAAGTTCGGTTTTTATCTTCCCACTAAGAGCGCCTTCATCGTTACACAGTGCTATGATTTTTAATCCAAAACCCAAGTGATATAACTGGAAGAATTTGTTACCTGCAAGTACCAGTTTCACCATTCGGACAACCGGTTCTACTATATCCATACTTTGCAGCGTCTCCCTGCTATGGGGGTCCTCTTCACTATGGGGAGCTGTGAGCAGGTAATAAATCAAGAAGAGCCCTTGGACAAGTGCCATACTAAGTAGATGAATATTATTATCCACCTCTCCATTGTCATCTTCATGGCTGCTGGTACTACTGTTAGAGCTAGAGATCATGGCATCATCTTTGTGGTTGCGAGCTGTAACTACATCATGCAGGTCCTAGAGACGGGAAATGGATACCGTTACTACCATACAGAGAACCTCCACGCAACGTGGAAAACAGAAGAGGCAGACGTTACTGATCCATGCAACTCTGAGGATTGTCATTCCATTGTAAAGGTCTTCATTCACTACATCCCTCGGACTCTCCCATTCAGATAATACACAGAGAGGGATTTCAACCAAATAATAGATGGGAAACCCCTTGTTTCTAAGAAGGTAATTGATGCAGTTGTCAACCATCCCACGGTAAATTCTTAAAACCATAGTCTGGATTTTCAAAAACCCAGCGTGTTTGAGGTCAAATAGAATGAGTACAAACGCCAATACAGACTTTTCAGGTACCATCCACAAATCCTTCTCTTCCAGATTGCCCATGACGTCCACGATCCTGGCCAGTTCTTTGCAAACCTCCAGGAGCAAGCCATCCAGGAGCAATCCATCCCCCATGGAGCCTAATGTTATCACATTTATTTGTAAATGGGGTGTTTTCCTATGAAGTTGGCCCCTTGGTGAAGTAATCAAAGAAAATGGGGAAAAACCCACAAATTGTCTTATATCCTAAGTCAGAGGTGCGATGTGAACTTTTGGCATGATATAATAAGACGCACGCAGATCTGGGCGGTCAAGATTAGTGTGCCTCAAATCGACAGTCGTTGATCGTATCAAGGCCTCAACATGCACGGTCATTAAAAAATATAGAGTGGGTTGGGAAGAAACCATGGTTTTTGTGGAGGCGCTACATGTCAGCCAGAGACACACATCGGGCCCAAAAGCAAGGAAGAATGAAACAACTTTTCGTAGCCCTGTTATGTGCATGTGTATCTAGCGCCCTATCCCAGATTGACAAGTGTCCGCCCCAAATATGTCCCCCACTCCTTCTCTGTCCTCTATTTGCCACATCTCCTGCTCCCCTATAGCTTTCGTCCCATTACACCTAGCCTCCATTCACCATCCTACCTATCCTGTCTCCCCTCTCATATCATGCCACCTCGCCCCACATCATCTCTATCCCAGTCCACCTCAGCTCCCGCTCATGTGGCCCCTGAGCTGTCCACATGGCCATCTCCCATTTGCCATTTTAGGCTTGGCGCGCCAATCACCCCATTAGTTGCCATGTCCTACAGGTGCAGAGTTGACTTGAGCCTTCTCTGATCCTAATGAAGCAGTT
This sequence comes from Picea mariana, assembly GCA_032191745.1. Lineage (NCBI taxonomy): Eukaryota > Viridiplantae > Streptophyta > Pinopsida > Pinales > Pinaceae > Picea > Picea mariana. The sequence goes on from JASDQU010948443.1 coordinate 28,489, forward strand.
ATTAACGTTGGTAGGTGTTGGGTGAATGCTATTTCTACCATAAATAGAAAGCACATGAAAGGACTGTCAGTTAGTCAGCTCATCAATAGGTCCTTTCTGAAGCTCGTTTGTGTATCACCAAGGTTCACATCTGGACAGAGAGTGCATGCATAGTCTATCAGGAGGCATGCAGACATAACGCTTTCAACGCAACTCCTCGGATATGTTTCCGTGATTTTATTTTGAGTATAAATACTCAGTTCTCATATTTTGTTAGATTCGATGATAGAGCAAAGCTCCCGTATTGTAAAKTTTTAGTAAAGCCTCTAGCTTCTGATTATGTATATGCATTCGAAACTTCTTGTTTAATGAAATTCAACTTTCTTACTCCCTCTTATTTCTCTCTAATGTTAAAAGAGTTCATTTTTGATTGATTCACTTGAATTATTGTGACTTCATTATGATGAAATTTTGATTATAGTGTTGTTACAGTTCCTTTCAGTTTCTTTGAGATTTAAATTCAAGAAGTTCTTTCTTTTAAATTGTTCCTCCTTGAGATGCTGAAAGACCTGATCTCCTCAACAGGCCTCTACATATTCTCACCAAATTCTTCCTCCTACTCACCCTTACTACAGCCTACTGATTGAAGTTAAACCAAGACCTCACTTGCCTGCACATATCAGTCCAGTTTTCTGAGTTAAAACTATACTTTCATGAGACTGCACCCATTTGACCCCTTTATACGAACCTATGACATAAAAATATGATGGGTATCCGACTTACCTCTACCGCAATATAGGGGTGACTTCTGGTTTTAATAGATGGCATACCTTGATTTGGCTTTGGAAATGACTTCCTCTTAAATGAATTTCCTCCTCTGCCTCCTTCTCCTGGTTTCCCTTTAGGGAATCTCTTCTTTGTCCATAGTGCTAAGTCTAAATTCTGAGGCTACAAATATGTGTGCCTCTCTTCTTATTGCAATAATTTACTTATCAATTCCTCAAAGGTAGGATCTTTCTCTCTCGTTGCAAGGCCAGTTATAAACATTTGATAGTCCTCTAACATTCCATTTAGTGAAATTGTGACAAGATCGATGTTTGACACTTTTTCTCCACTATCTCACAATTTATCTTCCATGTCTTTAATTCGCCCAAGAAAATTACTAGCATACTTATTTATATCCATTTTAATACTTAGTAATTTAATCTTTAGAAAAATAATATGATTTGTATTATTAGTCGCATACATATCTTTAAGTGCTTTCCAGGTTTCTTTAGAAGTCTTAGCATCTCTAATGTGAGGAATTATATTATCTTTCACAGACATTCATAATAATACATTGGCTTTGTTCTCCCGCTTATCCCAATCTTGGATTGCTACTGTTTTCACACCTGCATCCACATCAGGTCACACTGCATCCACATCAGGTCACACTTTATCTCCTTTCATGATTTTCCATACACTGTAACCTTCCATCAAGGTCTCATTTTGAATTTTCAATTGACGAAATTCAAGCCATCTAATTTATTCGCTTCATTGAGATAAGTTTTAGCAAGTGGACTCTCCATCCTTGCAAACTCCTTCACGCAGCAAACTCGCAACAAACTTTTAAGTGTTCCTATGATTAGCTTACATCATCGGATATAAGGATCAAAAGCTAAACCAATGAAATCCCACCTGGTAAGTTCAAGGGGCATTGAACTTACCACAAATGTCTATCAATCCACATCAATCCACAAATGTACATCAATCCAAGTAGAATGCTTATAAATTCTAGAACAATAGAACAAGATTTTGCAACTGACCACAATCTTCAAGAGAACTCTCCAAATTTCTTACCTCCAATTCAATAGAAAAATATTAATGTATTGTTGCAACAACGATCCCTGGTTACTTTTTGTGCCCAAAGAGATAAATCCCTCAACAAAGAGTCAAGGAGCAATAAATCTGGACACACTCTCAAAAACAAATTCTCAATACCATTTCGTATGTTGTGGTCAAACCCTCAACAACGAATTCTCAATACTTCAAAATCGATTACAAACGATACGCCCCTTATGGGCATACTCCATAGCAACTATCTTTGTGCACATTCCACAACAACGATCTGTCTGTTCAAATCCAACAATTCAGACCAACTCCACTCCAACAACAATGATCTCGATCTGGGCGATCTGGGCGTACCAACATAAATGATAACAAGGAGCGATTAAATGGGTTTGATGCCTGGAGTTTACAGACTTCTATATAAATTCGTATTTTGAAAATCAGTGCAACAATAACAAAGAGACATAAGCAAGAAGACGTTAGACACCGATTTATGTGTCTATTAGATAACCAGAAATCAATACATGCAACTAACAATTGCTCTCTCGAAGCTCCACACTTCCATGCTCACTGCACCAGTGCAGACAGTCAATCGCCCTCCACACTGACTACACCAGTCCAAGAAGTAAGATCCTTCAGAGCTTTGATACCAAATTGATTATGTAGAAAGGCTGGTGGGTGTATGGATTAATGGCATCATGTTTTGTATCCCAGGTCATCTCCAATGTCTTGCGGTTGTACAGAACCTGAGGAGGATCTTCTGCCGACGGCCTCAGCAACACCTCAAAGCTTCTCCCTCTAGTCCTTAGCCATTTATACATTTGCCTCCTTTAGCTCTTGCATCCTTACTATTTGACTCCATTAACCCTAAGGCATTGATCTAAATACCTCATGCATTGAAAGTAAACTTGATCACAAACAACTTTCAAAATCTTGAATCAAACCCTAACTTCACTAACCCTAGCCTAAAACTAACCTTCTAACCCTATATGTTGCCATCATCTTGAGCTTTAATATCATCAATGCAGTTGAACGTTTTGTTAATAAGCTATCAAATGGTGTTGAAGACATTAATTGAATGAAGTATTGATTTGTTGCATTGAATGCCACATTGTTCCAACATTTATTGAAGAAGTGATATAATTTTCATTGCTATTTTATAAACATTGACTTCATCAATATTTATTATCAAATTGCTTATATTTTTATTAGATAGTCATTGATTTATATGAAGTACTAACCCACTAAGGTAGCTTGGATATATCAGTTTGTTGTTGCTTTGTCTCAGGCAGGTATATCTTTTGGGGGTTTTATTTTATTATTGGCCTTTGGCCGGACTATCTGCTCGGTGGTGACTTGTGAGGGGGGAATAACTACTTTATTCTGTAATCCTTTTCCTTCTCAGAACCCCAGGTCACCGGGGACGTCTCCCTTGGGCCCTACCTCCCTAAAGAGAAATAACGATCCCATTGTGGTGACATTGGATGGGATTGGTTCCTGTTATGCCAGTTTGACCTTCATACCTCAAGCCTTTTATCCTTGCTACAAACTGTGCGATAACAGGACTAAAATAGGTGGCTCAAGAATGGTGTTTGTTAAGGGGCAAAAAGTTTAAGGAGGAGTTGTGCTTTTCTGTATTGGCAAAGAAAAATTAAAAACTCTTAACTAAGAGTGATTTATATATACTTCCTTAAATAACATAAGTCTATAGCTAAAGAAGGAGTTGTCTATACCTTAACAAAGTTAACGGCTATTGCCACACCAAAAAAATCATTATTAAATAAATTTAAACTGTAGTGACTTGGTATTTTCAAGAAAATTGTCACTATTAAATTTTAACTATAGTGTTCAATTATCATTATTAAGTTTTAACAAATGACTTGATATTTTCATATTTTTTTTTTTAATAACAACCATACAAAGAATAAAAAGATCAATAAATCTAAAAACTAGTTCACCATCAAAGTAGGAAAGAAACTACTAGCTCTTGTAGATCAGGGAAATAAACCTCGTGCCACTATGTCCATGCTAAGGATGAAACACCTAAAAGTGATGGATTTCGTCCATGCAATGGAAACAATAATGGTGCATGTCTATACCAATATCAACTTGCCTCTTTTAACCATAATGGTGCATGTCTATACCAATATCAACTTGCCTCTTTCTACTCCTAGACTCCTTGGCCATGCATGCCACATCATACACTTAGGTTGCACTTGTGAATCTTTTTATTCCTAAACTCTAATATTACTCCTCTACCTCCATTCTCTAATTAATTGATGATGCACATCAAGCACCTAAGGGGAAGCAATTGATGATGCACATATTGGGCCTTAATATTAGCTAGTAGTACAATGTTTTGTAACATATATTAGTTTTACTAAATCAATATATAATATATAAGAACATATACCAATAGACATAAAAGCAATCTAGTTCGGTCTTGCATGTTTAGCATGGTTGTTGATTAGTTATTCATGTTTTTGGACTTTAGACAAGAATTATTTACTACTATGAGAAATGTTCTACAGATTTGGCTACAATGCTTTTGATAATACAATCCAACCATTATTTTGAAAAAGAAAATATTGATGAACGTACAATTTAAGAATGATAACACACACCTTTACAACATGAAGTGTAGTCAATTATAATTATAGTTCAATATTTTTTTTGAATTCAAAATTCCTTAAAACTCCCTCAATTAACAAAAGTATATACATGCCTTAATACAAAATAGGATGACACACCATTGCAACCTTCACTAAAAAAAATTCAAAATCACAAAATCCAGGGTTAACATAGACCAAAACAACCATCATCCCTAATTCTTAATCATAAACATAAGAAAAAATACCAGGTGAAATACATTTCAAAAATTACTAACCAGTTTTTCTCATAAATTCTGATTTAATTAATGAATAATAAAAATAAAACCAAAAACCATTGTAATTGCAATTATAAAGCAGGAAGAAGTTTCCAATCCATATACCATATAAACTCGGAATTACAATTCAAAGCAGAAAGAAGTTTCCAGTACACTTGTTTTCAGGTGAGGAATTTAATTAAAAAAATTTCGCTCTTCCCAGGATCACTGATAAGGCTACATACATGAACTGGCTGATGTACTTGGGTAACCAATTTATACACCTGGTAGGTATACCCTCATGGAACTGGAACTGCTGCAGGTTTAAGAAAGTGACCAGCACCTGTTTCTTATAAATTCCCAGTAGGCAACCCCTATCTCATATAAACAGTGAACCAAAACTGAAAGCAGTAAGAAATTGAAGCTGAAAATCACGCCCATTTCGATGCTCACAGCATGCGCAACGCACAATGTATTGAAGAAGCCACTTCACCTCTGCGCCGTACTCTTCCGCATAATTGCTTCTCAGAAAATCTCCAAAAACACGAACAAGTTCGGTTTTTATCTTCCCACTAAGACCGCCTTCATCGTTACACAGTGCTATGATTTTTAATCCAAAACCCAAGTGATATAACTGGAAGAATTTGTTACCTGCAAGTACCAGTTTCACCATTCGGACAACCGGTTCTACTATATCCATACTTTGCAGCGTCTCCCTGCTATGGGGGTCCTCTTCACAATGGGGAGCTGTGAGCAGGTAATAAATCAAGAAGAGGCCTTGGACAAGTGCCATACTAAGTAGATGAATATTATTATCCACCTCTCCATTGTCATCTTCATGGCTGCTGGTACTACTGTTAGAGCTAGAGATCATGGCATCATCTTTGTGGTTGCGAGCTGTAACTGCATCATGCAGGTCCTGGAGACGGGAAATGGATACCGTTACTACCATACAGAGAACCTCCACGCAACGTGGAAAACAGAAGAGGCAGACGTTACTGATCCATGCAACTCTGAGGATTGTCATTC
>JASDQU010948443.1:34239-46675 GCA_032191745.1 Picea mariana
TCATCCAGCAGATGTTTCATCTCTGTCTGGTTCAAGATTTTAGTGTAGTCGGCAACGACCTCAAGCCCTAAACTTCTGTTGTTGAGAATGTATTCGCACATCTGTTGCTTCAGCTCTGTCTGCGGGATGACATTGAATATGTAGAAGGGCTGGCGGGTGTATGGATTAATGGCACACTGTTTGGTGTCCCAGATCGTTTCCAATGTTCTGCGGTTGTACAGAACCTGAGAAGGATCTTCTGCCGACGGCAGTCTAATGGGGTCATAAGCAAATTCTTGCACCACAATGTCAACAAACTCTTCTGGAATATTATCATTTAAATCCATTTAAACAAACTGAGAAGATAACTTATCTGCCCGCGAGACAGAGGTYGGAGGAGCGACTCGTCTGAAAGCTATTGRCAGAGGATTTTCATAGAGAGAATGYCCTTTCTCCCTGGTCGCAGAGCCGAGAGAATGTCCTTTCTCCCTGGTCGCAGAGGATTTTCATAGACAGAATGTCCTTTCTCCCTGGTCGCAGAGGATTTTCATAGACAGAATGTCCTTTCTCCCTGGTCGCAGAGCCTGGTATAGAAACTGAAATCGTAAAAACCACTTTCATATAGGTGGCTGAAGAACGGTGTTGGTTACGCGGGAAAAAATAAAGGAGGAGTTGTGCTTTTCTAAAAATAGAAAAAACGCTGAACTTAGGGAGGAGTCTAGCTTTTCTGTAGTGGTCTATACCTTAACTTAATTTAGATTGATTGCTATGTACGTCTTTAAATAGCACAAGTCTATATTTAACATGTCTATATTTAACTTGTCCAATTATAGATTTTGTAAATTCTTAAATCATTATTAAATAAATTTTAACTACAGTCACACTATGTATTTATTTTATTTCAATAGCCTTACTCTTGACTCTTTACTCTTGTCACTAGTTTGACTCGCACTATGTATTTATTTCAATAGCCTTACTCTTGACTCTTTATTTCAATAGCTATATTTATTTCAATAGCCTTACTAGTTACTAGTTTGACTGGAGAATAGTAGTGTTACTAGTTTAGTTACGAGGATATATAGCGAAGAGTCCTTGTGGTGTGGATAGAAGGAATCGTCTGACTTGCGCCTATAGTACCGGAAAGGATGCATTAAAGGATGAATTAGCGGTAAGTGCATCCACTGGAGTATTCATAGTGAAAGGTATTTAACCAATGTGCCAGTAAAGATTGACCAGTAAAGAAGGTTTATGTTTTCCTATCTGTTCTTCTCTAAGTCTTCCATATGGTTGGGTTGTTGGGGAAAGGGCATCTTTCGTCATTGAAAGTGAGGTCATCTCCACCTTAGTTCTTTATGTCTAGTTCTTCCCTAAATATGAGTACCATACCCAAATTTTAACTACAGTGACTTTTTAATCATATCTAATCATAGATAATATCTAATTATAGATTTTGTAAATTCTTAAATCATTTATAAATAAATAAATGAGGATATAACTGTCCTCATATCTAATCAGTGCTATTTTTAAAAAAAATTGTCATTATTAAATTTTAACTACATATCCTTCTATTTTGAATTCTTATTTTTAAGAAAAACTATCATTATCAAATTTTAACTACATGTAATCTTATTTTGATTATATGAATTTTATAAATTTTTAAATCATTATTAAATAATTTCTTAAATCATTCTTAAATAAATTCTTAATTTTGTGTTTTAATCATGCCCTTCCTTGCATATTGCTTGAATAAGGAATCACTACTCCATATTGTTTTTTAATATCACTAGAATCAAGATCAGTCGTTACCGAGAAGGTAGTCTCGGTAAAGTGAGGTAAAATATGCATATACTTTGACATAATTTTGAGCTATCAAAGAATATTTAATAAGTGTTCTCTGTATGTGTAAGATTATATGCTCTATACCAATCTAACACGGAAGCATGAACAAAATTGGAAGTGGAAGGAGTCAAATTTACCTTAACATTTTTGGTGTTATCCTATGGATTAAATAATTTAGAAGGAGGTATGTATGGACAACTTTAAATTTCTATTGAGATTCACTAATAAGAGGCATTTTCTAAAAGAGGCATCAACTTTAATCCAATTTTACCTATCTTCTATCAACATCAAGTGAGGTGGGCTTACTAGAGGCGGCCTAATTATTCTCCAAGGACAAGGTAGTAATGCATTCAAGAGTCAAATCAATATGGTTTTTCTCTCTTTTTTATAAAGTTGAAGTCTGTGCTTAATTTACTTGTATAAATGACCAAATAAAGAGTATCATCTATTCATATAGTAGTGGGGAGTTTTTAGAAAGCACTTGTAAACCATGTATTAAACTAATGAACCATTCATTTTCTCAATTATGAAGACTTGTCAACTCTACTGATAGAAAGGATAAATCCTTCGTATCCTTAAACTAGGTTTGGAAACCATCTCAAGTCATAATGGAATTATTATGCAACCCTATGTACCATGTGTTGATTTTTCATATGAGATGATATGAGATATCGATATCTTATTACAATATGTAGTGGCCTGATTAGAAGAATGGTCCTTGACCTTGTAAAATTCATGACATGGGCTACAAGGACCATTCTTTCTCTAATCAGGTCACCATATGTGACATAGAGAAAATGCCAGTCCTATACCAACCTCCCTTATCTGGTCATCATTCATGCCATAGGGGGCGTACAATTCATCTTGATCAGGTCACCATTTGTACTACAAGAGAATGTCAGTCATGTACCAACCTCCCTAATCAAGTCACCATTTGTGCCATAGGGGGAGGACCATTCATCTTGATTAGGTCACCATCTGTGCCACAAGAGAATTTTATCCTTGTACCAACCTCCCTAATTAGGTCACCACTCATGCCATAGGTGGTGGAACATTCATCTTGATGAGGTCACTATCTTCTCCACAAGATAATGTCAGTCCTGGACCATTTTTTGGTAGAAAATGTCAGTCCATGATAAATCAACAATTTGTCCAACCTGGACCATTCTCCACAGAGACAATGTTATTCCAGCAACACATTGACCATCCACAATGAAAGAATATCAATACTCCATCTCAACCAAGGTAGTGGACCATTCATCTTGATGAGGTCACCATTTGTTCCACAAGAGAATGTCAGTCCTGGACCATTTTCTGTAGAAAATGTCAGTCCATGATAAATCAACAATGTGTCCAACCTAGACCATTCTCCACAGAGACAATGTTATTCCTGCAGCACATTGACTATCCACAATGCAAGAATATCAGTACTCCCTCTCAACCAAGGTAGTGGACCATTCATCTTGATGAGGTCACCATCTGTTCCACAAGAGAATGTCAGTCCTGGACCATTTTCTGTAGAAAATGTTAGTCCATGATAAATCACCAATTTGTCCAACCTGGATCATTCTCCACAGAGACAATGTTATTCCAATAGCACATTTACTATTCACAATGCAAGAATATCAATACTCCCTCTCAACCAAGGGAGTGATCTCCACAAGCCCTAGCTTGTCCCTGAAGTATACAAAATTCCCTTTGGACAAGGCCTTCATCATAATATATGTTATTTTCTCATCGGTGGAGATGTACTAGAGCTTCACTTCTCCCTTCTCCATTCTCTCAATGTGATTCAACTTGTCATGGAAAACGGGGTTCTCTGAAAGCTTCACACAACTTTGATTATCACAGTATATCACGGTTGAATCCAACACCTGGTCAAATAGTCCAAAAACCATCTTATAGAGCCATACTACTTCCCTACATGCATCACAAGTTGCAATATACTCTACCTCTACAGTGTTGAGTGTGACAAACTTATGTTTCCTACTAGCCCAAGATATCATAGTGTTAAATTATGAGCTTGATTTCTTATTGGGATTAATTCTTTTATTTTCTTCAACACTTTCATTCCATCTTAATACACTTTAATAATACCAAAGCATAATCGAACAACAATAACTATGTAGATAAGTAAGCATGCACACATATACCCTAGGGAAACCCCGTACAGGGAGAAAACCCCCATACAGGGAGAAAAACCCCAACAAACCATATTCCTTTATTGCATTAATAATGTAATATCACTTACAAATATCCACCATGAGTGTTATGCTCTTAAAGAGCTTTCTAAGATGAATTTGACTTGAAAAATACCTAAGAGACTTTGTTGAAATACACCTCGAATACGATGCCTCTATTGTTGATATACAACACTGATATGTCGCTTTGGTATGTTGCCTCTTTATCACTAATATGTGCCTCTATTGCTTCACGCTTAACATGCATATAAAAACTGTGTTGAAGAGAGGGGGCCACCTCTGCTTATATAAGCTGAAGAGTAGAAGAGGAGAGACTCGAAATAGTAAATTTTCTGCATGCTTTGATCATAACTCAGCTTCATACTTTAGTTCAAACTTAGAACTATACTTGAGACTAGTATACTTTAGTTCGAAAATAGAACTAGACTTGAGACTTCAATTACAACTCAACATCACATTTTATTTCGAAAATAGAACTAGACTTGAGACTGGTATACTTTAGTTCAAAAATAGAACTAGACTTGAGACTTCAGTTACAACTCAACATTACACTTTAGTTCGAAAATAGAACTAGACTTGAGACTGCAGTTGAAACTCATCATTGCACTTTAGTTCAAAAATAGAACTAGACTTAAGACTTTAGTTACAACTCAGCATTACACTTTAGTTCAAAAACAAAACTAGACTTGATACTTCAGTTGCAACTCAACATTACACTTTAGTTCGAAAATAGAACTTGACTTAAGACTTCAATTACAACTCAACTCTTTACAAAGAAATTTGAAATTCTCTTCATGGTGGATAATGTTACATGTGCCAACGCACTAGATCAATACATTTATATCATTTGAAATATTAGGAATATTGTTTGTTTCTAGATCATAGGAATTTTATATTCAGCCTAACTTTTGCTAGATGCCTTGACTTTTTCTCATGGCTCACAAGGTTTGACTTGGCTCACAGAGGTTGTACGTCCCCCCCTGAAATTTTCACTAGTTTGTCTATGCTCACAGAGGTTCTATGTTCCCCCTGACTTTTTCACTAGACTGTCTATGCTCACAGAGGTTGTACGTTCCCCGTTACACATCAAAATTACTCACTTCAATAATGTTGCAAGTGTCATCATTACAAGTGTTGTAAGTCTCACATCTTGTCCGCAAGTGTCGCATCTTGACCACGAGCGATGCAAGTGTCACAAACATCATACTTCCATCGTGCATATGTCATCCCTCTAACGACATCATAAAGACACTTAAGACACCTCAAAGACTAGTTTTGAAGAAGATAAATTAGTTGACAAGGATTACAAGCCTTTTGCCACTGGAAAAACCACTCAAAAATGGATTTTGGAGGGCGGCACTCCCCTACCCACTGTCAAGGAGTTCCAGCACTCCCTGGGCCTCTTTGGGGGTGTTATTGGGTAAATTGGTAGATACGGACATGATATGATCCCCCTAGATCCACCTGGATCTAGAACAAAACGAGACAGAACAAGATGCTTTCCCTAAGTTTCAATCATTGAGTTTATTATCCAAAGAGGAATAGATAACATACCTTATGAATCACTTTCTTATATCTTTGCGGTCCGCGCTTCACTCCAGTGCTCTTGTAGAATCAGATCTGCGATAACACAAAAAAACTGACGTGAAAGCAATAATAGTAGAACTCAATGAAAACCTAAACATGTGATCAAGGAATCATGAAGATGATGGGCAAATGGAGGCCTCAAGCATCACTAAGAATAACATTCTTCACACAATATTCAACCTATTCTCTCATCAATTCTCTACCTGATATTGCCCAACTATGCTTAACCTTTTCCATGAGAAGCCCGTGATTATATAGGAGAATGTGAAGTGGTTAAAAGGATGAGGATGATCCCACCAAATCAGAGAAACTAGTAGGATCGCAACCATACGGACGCCACCTCAGATTATAGAAGATTGCCCTTCTAGAAACTTTGTGAAACCTCTTTCCTCTTTTAGCTTTGGAATGCCATTGCACCCTGCCTATATAGCACCCTACGGAAATCTTGTGGGCCAACTATAGGGAAACCTACGGAAATGATGGATTTCCGCACTGTGTAGTATGGGCAGCCTATGGACCCTTTCTAAAAAACATCTTTGTAGAGGAGGAAAGAAGTTGCTATGAGTACAACTCTCCAAAGTTTTTCAAAAAAAACATTAGCATCTTGCGATAGGGAGAGAAAATCCAATTGTTGTATAGGATTTCTGGGATCCCCCTCTCACACAGGGGTTATGCACGAGGTCACATTTGGGAGAATTACAGAGATTATCCCTCTGTGGTTCAACTATTTGTAGTGGTCGGATCGTATATTGGGGGTCACTTGAGGGTATACCTACAATTATGTGTGGGAGTCTCTCGAGTTGATTTCGGACTTGTTATCATGCCCATATGTTCGGATCAGACTGTCGACTGTAGCCGCCTAGGGGCCAACTGTGAGTTGGTGTCCTTAGTTTCCATAATATTTAGGTACTTACACGAGGTGACGGTGAAGGGAAATATCACTGTACCTGGAAAAGACATTGGACAAATTCACTCGGGCTCCTTGGAGGGTAAATCCACAACTACTACATGGAAGCTTGCACCAAGGTGAAAGTCTGTTAAGAAGGTTGCCATTGTAACCGTTCCACCATATCCTAGACAACTACCATGGAGAGGTAGAAAATCAATCTGACGCTAGGAGTGTTGATGCTCCTCCGTTAGAAAATCAATAAGGCACTTTGGTTATAGTTAAGAATCCCACTCCTCGCACTACATCTGTGTCGGAAACCCCTCTTGAACCACTTTTACTTCATTTAGACTCCCTTGGGAACATCATAGACAAAGAGATCCCATAGTTACCTAAGAGAGATTTTACTGAAACATATACGGGATCCACAGAACCAATATTTGGTGATGAGTATTGGACTCTGATTCGTCCTACCATTGTAGTATATATAAATCCCACACCTGCTCTTTCTGTATGGAGGACTTCATCAGGATGTGATCTTTATGAGAATTTTGAATCCATTCGAAAACCCTTTAATCCTCATGACCCTCTTGTTGAAATGGGACCATACAGTCAAACTATGAATCACCCCATCGATCAGGTCATTAACCCTACTATTACATCAACACAAGTCCATCCTAATGCTGGACTCATCACCTCTACTCATTCCCAAGGCACTTCGATCCCTACCCCCATTTTTACAAACTTTCACTCTACAGCTCCACTTGTTTCGCATAATCTTACTGGGACATCTTTGCACYAGAGAAGGCAGACTCTTGCCAGCCAAATACGACGAAATGGAGGGAAACCACCATCTAGTGGAGTAATTCTATACTTCTCTTTGCATTAGACTCACATAGCATCTCGTTCGTCCTAACTTTTGGTTTAAACTAAGCTCTGTAGTGCAAAAGTCAGGGGGCATACCTATTCGGAGTAAAGCCATACTTTGAATCCTAGGAAGTAATGCATGAAGCATAAGTATTTCATCTCGAATTCTAAGTTTATCTCCCTCTTACACCACACTATTATCTCTTCATCTCTTGTTAGAAAGAGATCATCAACTTACATGATTAGTATAACAAGTTGGTTACCTCTTACCTTCAAGTATATATTTGTATCAAGATCACTTTTCTGAAATCTCGGGCTTTTAAGAAATCCATCAATCCCTTCATATCAAACTCCGGGAGCCTTTTTAATACCATACAAGGCCTTCGTTAGATTTCATACATGAGTGCCTTTTTTATGCAGTAAAAAACCATATGCTTGTTCCACAAAGACCTCATGTTCAAACTTTCCATTCAAGAATGTTGTTTTTACATCCATCTGATGTATCTTCCAACCAAGAACATGAGCTAAATCAATAATAGTTCGAATGGAGGTATACCTGGCTACAGGAGAAAAATTCTCTTCATAGTCGATTCCTTCTTTCTAAGTGACGCCTATGGCTACAAATATTTCTTTGAACTTTTCCACACTTCCATCAAATACATGTTTGATATTATAGATCCATTTGGAAGAAACCATTAATTTGTCTTTTGGCCTCGACAAAACGTCCCAAACATTGTTCTTTATAATAGACTTGTATTACTCAAGCATGGCATCCTTCCATACTTGTAATTTATTTGCTTCTTCAAATGAAGAAGGTTCAGCATCACTAATGTTGCTCATCAATGCAACATAACCTCCAAACCTATAAGGCCTCTTCCTTTCCTTGAAAGTTCCTTTGGGAGCAACTATCCTTTCTGCTTCCTGCACTATTTCCTTAAGCCACCCTGGCTTCCTTTTGGCTGGAGGTTCTTCAAGATTTATTTCTAACACTTGATCAGGTTATAGGGGCTCATTACTTGTCCCTTCACGAGGTTCCTCCCTCTAATCATCCAACTCTTCATTTTCAGAAGAGGGTGAAGCTAGATGATTTTCTTCTGATTCTTGCTAAAGCTCTATGGATTTCTTAAATGAGGCTTCCTCATGGAAAGTCACATATCTTCTTACCTCTATTTGCCTCTGACCTAGTACATAAATCATGTAAGCCTTGGAGTTCTCACTGTACCCCACAAAACCCCTTTCTTTCCTAGGGGTTCCATATTTGTCCTCTTTTCCTTAGGGACATGAATATACATAGGACACCCAAATATCCTTAGATGCCCTACTTCAGGTTTGATCCATGAGAATACCTCTTCGGGAGTCTTTTCCTTCAATATAGCATGTGGACACATGTTCCGAATATACACGACAGTGGAGGTAGCTTTTCCCATAAAGAATTTGGCGGATCCTGGTCAAACATCATTTCTTTCGCTACCTCACAAATTGTCCTGTTTTTCCTCTCAGCAACTCCATTTTGTTGAGGTTTATATGTCACGATCAATTGTCTCTTGATTCCTGATGACTTGCAAAAATCCTCAAACTGAAGAGATTCAAACTCTCATGCATTTTTTTTTCTAAGTATTCTGATGTGTTTCCCTTTCTGCTTTTCAATAAAGGATTTATACTCTTTGAATTTATCAAATGTGTCACTTTTAGCTTTAAGAAAATACATCCAACATTTTTTTGAGTAATCATCAATAAAAATGACATAATAAAAACAACTGCCGAGTCAGGGAGATGACATAGGACCACATACATCAGAATGAACTAGATCTAAGATGCCCTGACCTATGTTGTCACTACTAGGAAATGCTTTCTTTATATTTTTACCTAACATGCATCCCTTACAAATTTCATTTTTACTAAGAGAAATAGAGGGCATGCCAAATACCATGTTTTTTAGATCTAGAAGAGCTTGGTAATGAAGATGTCAAATTATTTTGTGCCACAACTCGTTGGAGCTAGTCGCATCATGACCCAATGATTGAATTGATTGTATTGACATGACCTAAAATCCTGCACTGTGAGTTCCAATGGTTTTTGTTGTACTTAAGTGGATACCTTTAGCCCATAGTAGTGCCTTCCTATCCTTGAAGATCACCCAATATCCCTTGCCCTCAAGGATTTCAACTGACAGTATATTCTTCTTGAGCCCTAGAACATATAATACTTCATCAGCATCAAGTCTAGGCCCAGATTCCAATCTAAAGGAGATAGAGACTACTCCCTCTATCTTGTACCATTTGTCATCCCCAATCTCAACATGTTCTGCAAAATATTTTGTCTCGAAATCTGAGAGGATCTCCTTGTACCCTATCATGTGCTTTGATGCACCACTATCTACTAACCAAGTTTTCGTCCCCATGAAAATTGAACTGGATAAGGAAGAAACCAAGTAATACTCTTTTCTATTTTCTTTCTCATTAGAAGTACTTTTCTGATTTCTTTTGGATTCATCATCCTCAACAGTTGAGGCATGATGTTTCCCTTTCCTTGGATATTTCTTTGTAAACCAACAATCTTTATCAAAATTACCCAACTTATTACAACTAAAGAATTTAATATTAGATGCATTAATATTCTTGCCTTTGAATGTACCTTTGCTGTTTGGATTCCTCTAAGAGCCTTTCTAGAAAGTGCCTTTCTTCTTTCCCCTGAACTCTTGTTTCGTTGGCTCACTCCTGGTAGTTGTGCGGCTCTCCTCTTGGAGGAAATCATGACATAACCTCTCAAACGTGGGCTGAATCTCTCTCCCACTTACACTAGATAAGAAGGTGTCCCATGAAGAAGGAAGATCATAAAATATGGCCTACACTAAATAATCCTCGTCCACTGTCACCCCTGTGACCAAAATATGATCTCTGATATGGGCTATCTTGGAATAGAACAATGCCACCATTTCACCTTTCTCCATATTCAAATACTTAAGCTTGTGCTTAAGTGTTCTCTTCTGACTTGGAGCATGTTTCTCATAAAGATTTACCAAGGTATCCATACACTCCTTGGAATTCATTAACGAAGTCATTGCATGCATTATACTATCTTTAAATGAGTCAAAGATGATCCGCTTGGCCTTTGCTTGAATCCTCTTGAAGGTCGCTCTTCCTACATTATTCATGGGTTCCTTCACCACTATCGTCATATACTTCTCAAGATCATGCTCTTGCAAGATATTTGTTATCTGGAGCTTCCACACATTGAAGTCAGTAGCTCCTTCGAGCCTATCCTTAGCCTTGGCTGAAATGGAGTATGTCATGGACTTCACACTAGAAACTTAATAAAGCTATCTTGGATCTACGTGTACCTGTTGTTGCACTTCAACACGTTTAACACACCCTACACTCTGATACCATGTTAAATTACGAGCTTGATTTCTTATGCGGATTAATTCTTTTATTTTCTTCAACACTTTGATTCCAGCTTAATACACTTGATTCCATCTTAATACACTTCAACAATAACAAATCATAATCAAATTGCAGTAACTATGTAGATAAGTAAGCATGCACACATATACCCTGGGGAAGCCCTGTATAGGCAGAAAAACCCCAACAAACGATATTCCTTTATTTCATTAATAATGTAAGATCACTTACAAATATCCACAATGAATATTCTTCTCTTAAAGATCTTTCCAAGATGACTTTGACCTGAAAACGACCTAAGAGACTTTGTTGAAATACACCTCTGATATGTTTCCTGTATTGTTGATATACAACACTAATATGCCACTTTGGTGTATTGCCTCTTTATCACTGATATGTGCCTCTATTGCTTCACCCTTAACCTTCATATCAAAACTATGTTGAAGAGAGGGGTCGACCTCTGCTTATATAGGTTGAAGAGGAGAAGAGAAGAGACTCGAAATAGTAACTTGTGTGCATGCTTTGATCATAACTCAGCTTCATACTATAGTTCAAACATAGAACTAGACTTGAGACTAGTATACTTTAGTTTGAAAATAGAACTAGACTTGAGACTTCAGTTACAACTCAACATTTCACTTTAGTTTGAAAATAGAACTAGACTTGAGACTGGTATACTTTAGTTGGTAAATAGAACTAGACTTGAGACTTCAGTTACAACTCAACATTACACTTTAGGTTGAAAATAGAACTAGACTTGAGACTGGTATACTTTAGTTCGAAAATAGAACTAGACTTTAGACTTCAGCTACAACTCAACATTACACTTTAGTTCATAAATAGAACTAGAATTGAGACTTTAGTTGCAACTCAACATTACACTTTAGTTCGAAAATATAACTAGAATTAAGACTTCAGTTACAACTCAGCATTACACTTTAGTTCAAAAATAGAACTAGACTTGATACTTCAGTTGCAACTCAACATTACACTTTAGTTTGAAAATAGAACTAGACTTAAGACTTCAGTTACAACTCAACTCTTTACAAGGCAATTTGAAATTCTCTTCATGTTGGATAATGTTACACATTCCAACGCACTATATCAATACATTTATATCATTTGAAATATTAGGAATATCATTTGTTTGTATCTCATAGGAAATTTATATTCAACCTAAATTTTGCTAGATGCCTTGAATTTTTCTCATGGATCACAAGGTTTTACTAGGATCATAGAGGTTGTACGTTCCCCCTGACTTTTTCACTAGTTTGTCTATGCTCACAGAGGTTGTACATTCCCCCTAACTTTTTCACTAGACTGTCTATGATCACAGAGGTTGTATGTTTTTTTATCCACAATTTTGGTTGTCGTGATGATGCAATGATGGTGGAGACATCGGGCTCTTCACTATAACACTTTCCTGAGAAAATTTGCCTTTTGTCTGCTTCTAGAAATTATATTTTTAAGGGATGTTCGCAGACTACCTATATATTTGCCTGCGTCTTGGGATGGGTGACCACCTGGGAAGTCCTGGTTACCGGGTGCAAGCCCCGGAAGTGATGATTGATGCTATGCGATTCATTTCGTTGGTTTCAATCCCATTTCTTCACCCCTGTGAGCATCACCCGATGCAATGAGTGCTAAGTGGACTATTCAAATCATGAGAATTATTG